>RCUC01118230.1:0-17283 GCA_003697995.1 Taxidea taxus jeffersonii
GATGAGTCTACCCTGACTTTGCCCCCAGTCTCATTTAATTAGATATAAGCCTACCTCAAAGTCAATTCATTCCGTTTCTTAACATTGACCGCAGTTTCTCTTTTGGCTAACTCCTTGCCTTTCCCTGTGATTGAAGCAGTGGAGGTTGATAATTCATTTTGTTCCGCCATTATTGATTTGGTGGCTCTGGTCCAAAATTTGAAAATTTCTCTCCAGGTTGTTCTTGCCCTTGGTTTTTACAAAGACATTGCATAAAATGAAGGGTGTAGGTCAGAAATAGAAGCATCAGTGGCTACTTTAGGGTATGAGGGTCCACTTTCAATTGTGAAAGAGGCTTATTGTTAATTACAGAGATTTCCAAGGGCATCACACACTTCTCATGCGGTGGCTGGGAAAAAATCCTTACAAATGCTTTCTGAACTGAGAATGGATTTGAAAGACCATTGTCTGCCCTAGCTCAGAAATTATTCCCTCATAAAGGACTCGAGTAAAGGTTTTCAAGATACCTTTATGTGAGAGATAAACTATATTAAGGGCCCAAGAGCTTCTGCTCACCACATTTTTACTGAAGGTTCCCTTTCTTGATTCTTATAAATGTCAGTTTCACCAAAGAGTTTTCTTAACGTCACCACCTCCCTTGGATTAAGGATTCTGAACCCGAAAGTGGATGCCTTTCTGACATCCTTTCTTTTTATTCTTGGTACCTTGGTGGGTGTCAAGTGGCCAGTGGGATTTTTTGCATGGGTCATAATGAGATTATTTGATGGACTCTTATATTTCCCTCAAAGATTTTCCCTAAATGAGCATTGCAGAAAACCCCAGGAACCAGGAATTTGTGTTGTAGGGTTCTTGCTGAGGCTTACATTTCTCCACTCTTCCTCTAGCATGTGATGTTTTATTTTTATATTGCAAATAGTTGTAATAAAGGCCTGTCTTTAAGAGGGGAAAAAAAAAAAAGGAAAGAAAGAAAGGGGAAAAAAAAACCCAACCCTTTCTTTGTTTCATTTTGTCCAATTAGTATGGCAAGCTGAGTCAGTGACCCCTAGGGTCTGTGCACTGGATTGTGTGAAAGAGCCGTGGAAATGAACAAAATGCATTCTTTTCCTCAGGTTACTTTACTTCCAGATGAAGATGGGGCCCTTTGAATTAGCTCATAACCACAGCAGTTTATAAGTGTCTTACTTTCCTCCTCTGATTTTTCTAAAGGCAAAGACAGATACAAGACATTGTCTTGTATCTTTAGAAAACTGGTAGTAAATGCCTTCCAGAGACACTTATTCTAAATAAAGCTCAATTCTTCCCTCTCCTCCTTTTCATCTAATTTGATATCATGGGTCTCTATAAATAAAGCAAGCCTGTGATGCCAGCTTATCGTTAGCATAGGGATCAACTCAGCCTTGACCTCAGGCCTGTAATGACCTCTGTTTCCTACGATCTGATAGTGAAATCATAACCAAAAAATACGTTTTCCTGAAACCAGATCGAAAACCCAAAGCTGAAACCACCAGCGAAGGACTTTTAAGATGTTTCCCTTGTGTCAGTCATGACTGTTATAAAACAGGTAGTGCAAAGATGTTTATAAGCTTTGCCGGCTGTCAGCTACCGAAGTACCCAGCCAAAATTGGGGGAAACTCTTACTGCGTTAAGTATTCTGGCTCGATGCAGCAAAATCCAAATCTGCCCGTTGTGCTTTCATTTCCATAGGCCCTCTAGATTCTTAATTACCACACGGGCTAATTATGCAGTCAAAGTTCTGAACGGCACTAGCTTTGCATCGCACGTCTCTCCTCTGCTCCTTCTCCCTGGCATTATTGTATTGGTTTTCCCGACCCTGTCAGACTGAGATTTAAATCCTTAACCTGACATTCATTGTGTTCTGTGTATCAGCCTTTCCTGCCTTTCTGAATTACGTGCCCAATAAAGTTCTCATTTCTGTCATAGGTCAGGACCGGTCTTTTATAAATTCTTAGACTAGGACCATTTAGATTCTGTTTTTGATTTTATCCTGCCTCTTCAAATTATTTGCTTTGTAAGTGCTTTAACTTTTTGGTCTTTTGCCCTAGCTTCTTAGGCTATTAATTTTTTTTTTCTAACCTGTGTGACCACTGAAGCAAATTTATGGAAAATTTCATTGACAATGAGGTAGCTTCATTCTGGAGAGAAAAGAGAAATATTTGGAAGGTCTTCAAATGGGAGTATATGCCAGACTTAGGGTGTGTGTGTGTGTGTGCATCTCAGTGCAGGTCACCCCTGGAATCTCCAGCTGTTAGAGCCTCTTGAGTTGGGCATGTGTAGGATATTCTCCATCTACATATTTCCTCCAGCCACTTCTTTGGGTGTTTGCCTGCACTTGCTTTAGGACAGTTTCTTAGTGTCCTCTGAATCCAATTGAGAGAAGGGGGGACAGGGGACAGGGGGACAGGGAGAAGTATGGTCTTTAGTATAATTGTGCAGTGAAAAGCTTATGATACATGAACAGGCCAACACATTACACCATAATTGCTTTTTTACTGGGTGACTTCTCAGAATAGTTTTGTTTCTTTGTTTGGAGTTGGAGAGGAAATTCTCCAATCTCATTTTATTAGCATTTGCCTCCAAGTGAGACTTTTTGGGCTGTGCCTACAAATTCTAATGATACATTGGAAACAAATTGTTTCTAGGCTTTCCTCAAGAAGAAAGAGGTCCCAAAGCAATATGAAAAGCGGACAAAGCCCAGCCTCTCTAGCCCCAGGCCCAGAAGCAGACTTGGGCACCTTTTATGGGTATTCTGGCTACCACTGAGCACTCTCAGTCGACTCCTTCAGGCCCAGGATCCCCCCTCCATTCATCTCCTTATCACACATACCTGTCTCTGACCTCTGTCCTTGAGGATTTTCTTTCTGCCAGTTAAATCAATAAATATAGTCATGCAAATATGTTCAAAACTACTAATTACTCAGTATGTTATCACTTCTAGGTAAAATATTTGCATTTTAACAGAATCTTTCTAGAGACAATACCCTAAATCAAAAAGATGTTACTCATGGTAGGGATTTCATTTGATCCTGTGGGTATTCCCCAATCAGGCCAGGCTCAAAGCCAGCTTCTCTCTATTAGCACAAGAATAAACCAGTTCTTAGTAGCAACAAATCTTTGTGAATATTTTTAAAAAAGCATATTTATGTATTATATACGTAGGTATTATGCATATATGTATGTGGTGTGTGTATGTATATACATACACACACAAAATACCTATATATATATATTTATAAACACACACACACACACACACACACACACACACACACACACATATCCCCCCCTCCAGTGGATAGCTTATTGATCCCAGGAGCTGTTGAATTTTTATATGCCATTTATGATTATTCCTGCGATACAGTGAAATATTCAAGGCAGATTTGATCTGTGTTTCTTAAAAAGGTCAAGTACTTCTATATAACTGTAATCTGAAGACATGCCAACATGGTCTCTGCCAGTCCACGGGGAGTTGGACAGGTATATGTAAGTAATGGAGTCACAAATTGGAGATGGGCAAAGTGGTAACACAGGAATCTAAGAAACCTGGTTCTGCATCAGTAGTTCTACTGACCTGAAATCTCTCTGAGAAGGGAACAATGCAACTCCATTGGGTCACTTCACTTGTACAAATAATCAGGTGCGATTCTGTTCCAGGATTTTTTCAGTGTCTTTCCCCCTCCCCTTCACGAAGTAAGGAATGGAGTATGATAATGGTGGTGGTTGGTTAGCTACAGCCAAATTCTGTCACGTCACATGCTGAACTGTCTGATAATTTCATTGTCCCACTGAAATACAGATTGAGACAGATTTCAAAAAAGCGCTTCATGGTGACCTGAAAGGTTATGTATTTGAAGATGGCCATAGAAGAGCAGACAGTGTATACCATTTTGTGTGAATTTGAAAAGTTTTTGTCTTAAATTGTGGGGGAAGCTGGAAAAAAAATGGCCAAATGCAGGGCTATTTTCTTTGCTAGAATAGTTTTTACTTTTTTCCTCTGGAAAATAAATAGGTTACTCTCTACATCTTTGTGTTTCTCTTCCTCAACTTTATTGTATGTCTTGTCAGTTTCACTCTTGTAGAATTATATTTGACAAGAAAAGGACTGGATTTTGAGTTGGCAAAAAATAAAAAAATAAAAATCACATGCCCCAAATACCCAAATAATATTTAGTGGCACCTTCATTCTTTGTGCTTCTTTATGGAAATATAATTTTTTCCTGAGTGGAAGTTTCTGGAAATAGAACCTGACTTTCCCTACAAACTGCTGCTTGACAGCTAATTTGGGGAGGATTACAGTACCCCCTTCTGAGGCTTTTGAAGCCTGGGGACTGTCCCCAAATGTAAACTCCATCTCCAAAGATAAATAGTATTGAGTCCTTTGGGATGGGCCACTGTGGGTGTACCATGGCAGATATTCTGTACTGGGAGCCAGTGGAGAGAGATCAGATCAGTCTGGAGAATGCCTTACGTGAGTTTGAAATGTTGACTATCTGAGCTCCTAATGATCTGGAATCTTTAGTGGGATCCACAGGCCAAGATCTGAAGAGATACGATGTATAAGGCAGTAATGTGGACACCTTGGTGTCGTACAATGAATGAATGGTAGGATCCAGTTTTCAACCCAGTGGCTTTTACTTGAAACCACCTGACTTTTTTGCTTCATTTCAGGTGTTCAGTCCCAGTCCATAGCTGCAGAGAGAATTTGGCTTGTGGATTGTCATAATGGAGACTAAGGAACTAGACAGGGGCTGAGTCCTAAAAAGAAGTGGGTTTTAGGCTACGTCTTGGTCTTTGGACTTCTTGGAAGCAATGCAGAGCTCTTTTCCCCCATAACTGCTTACCTACATCTTGCTTTGCATCACTTACTCTTTGCTTTCTGTTTGGCTTACATATCTCAAGAGAGCTTTCAGATGATAAAGTTTAGGTGACATCATCCCTTATCAAACAATAACACCTTCCCTTTTTTTCTAGAAATTGGGTGATCTGTATGGTTCCTTCAGCTCTTCCTGCACCCCTCACCAAGAGCTATCGCCCCTTTGCTTGACACTCCTCCCCCATGTTTATAGATCATATTTTGAAATTCATACTGAGCTGATCTATTTGACATGTACAGTTGGCAGGTATCTCTGTCAAGCCTAACCACATTTGTCTCAATAAAACAAGACGCAAATAGCTCTCTTTGTTTTCATCCATGATTATTTTTATTTATTTATTTATTCTTCCACTTTTAGGCCTTTCCTGGTTTCCACCTCGAATCTCCCTTTTCTTCTCACACTGCCTGGCATCATTCTACTCTGGAACACAGCCTATGGGTCCCAGATTTCCTTCTTTCTCTTGGGGTCCTCATGGTGCAAGTTAGAGACCAGATCTTATGGCTAAAGAAGGTACTGTATAGGGAGGGTCCAGGTAGGGATTAAGAAAGAGTGTGACTGCTCATTGCTCCACCCATAACTAGCTATTGATCTTAGGCAAATTGATTTATATCTCTGGTCCTTGTATTTCTTACCTTTAGAATGGAGCAGTCCCTATAAGATGGGAACTGACTTCCATTAAACTGGGTCTCAGAGCCTTATCTTACTTGTGTCTCCCCGTAGAAGGAAAATCTAGAAGACCAAAAAAAGAATCCCTGAAGGGGGAGAATTTACTGTTTTGGATTCATTTCACGGGCAAGTTCGACATTTGAAGATGATCCTTCTCACCCCAATATGTGTGTTGGTTTAAATACCAGAGCTTGTTTATACACATGTAGTCATGCATGAATGAGTAAGGATGGTAAAACTGAAGTGTGTTGCTAAGAGCAGAACGACAATCAATAGGATTGCAATGGTAATAACACCAATAGGTCTAGTTAAAGAGATGTCAATTGTACTTCATTTGAAAGTGAGTTCAAACCACAAAGGAGCAAGGAGGAATGAAGCACTGGGCTGCCTTATAGTAATTAGGTTTGGTGCTGGCCTACGACTTTGGGATTCTAGTCTACATTTCCAAAAAATGCTTTCAGCTATCATGTTGTCTTTTGCAGAGAAATGGGAATTCCACAGACTGGGAAGCATCCAGTGAACAGAAAGTTTTTCCTGCCATCAACACCAATAAATTCTTTATGGAAGATTTCTTTTGAAGGACTATACTTATGGGTCTCACCCAGGTTGCACATTAGAATTACCTTAAGAGCTTTTAAAGGCCCAGATAGTCAGGCTTCATCTCTAACCAATTAAGTCCGAATTTCTGGGAGTGGGAACACAATAATCAGTATTTAAAAAAAAGCCTTTCAGGTTATTCCACTGTGCAGCCAAGGCTGAGAACCACTAGGTATAGACCTTGCTTCCCAAAGTGTGGGAATACTTTGAAGAGCTTATAAAAGATACAATTACTTACTCAAAATCCCAGGGGTTGGAGCTAGGGCATCTGTATTTTAAACAAATTCTCCAGGTGACCCTGACAACAACAAGAGTTGGAAGATAAATCCACTGGTAAACAAAGAGAAGAACTTTGGTGATAAATATCCTCCTCTGATGACACGAATAATTATAGTCTTAATGGCTTAGTGATAATTCTTATTAATGGTGGTGTGTGCAGCTAGGCAGCCTTAGAGCAATGACCAAGACTGACTAATTGTTGGGGGCTTCTTGGGGGCCCAGCCTATATTTCTTACCCGAGTTTTGAATAAATTGAGAAATAAAGGAGTCAAAATGGAGACTACGTCTCATCTTTATTTCTACTGGAACTGACACTAGGCTTGGCTAAGAGAGGCAAATGGCCCATCACTATAACCCAGATAATCAGTCTGATCATCATAGGATGTTTCTAAACCCCACCAGTGCTTCCTGGAATAACTAGGAATGCCATTTTCTTGAGTGTATCTCATGCCTACAGTGAGAAGGATGGAGGTGAGCTGAACTCAACATGCTCAGTTGTTCCTACCAAATTCAAGGGAATGAATCATTCCACTGCCCCAATGTAAGGAGGAAAAGCAGCTATTTCTTAGGGAGATCTTTCCCTTGTGGAAACTGGGAGAAGGGAAAAGATGTTTCTTTGACTCATTAGGCAACCCTGTGTGTTATTTTTGCCTCCTGCCCACGTTTTGTTCTCCCAGGCCTGGAGGATCCTGGAGTACTCAAACCAGGCTGGGGTTTGGATATCTGGAGCCTGAGTTGAGTTTAGGGCTAGGGGAAGGCAAATGTTCTTCCATCACTGGGATAATCGACCCTCTGTATTAAACCCACACTGTTTAAACTGCTAAAGTGATCTCTGCTTTGTGAGTGGACCATGACTGATAGAGCTGGTGTTTTATATTTATCATCTTATTTCATCTTCTCAGCAACTTATCTTTGTTTTACTCTATGTCCATTTTACTGCTAAGTCCATGAAGACATAAAAAGGTTAAATAATTAGCTTAATTGTTTCTAGAAGGATTGGAACCAAGAATTCAAACCCAGTTCTGGCTGAATGTGAAGTGGATGGTTTTCCCGTTGTTTTGTGTTCCACTACTCTTCCCAGAATAAAGAGCCAAGATAAGGGTTTTCTCTTTTTGTTAAAGATCTCATAAGAAGTTCCACTCTGAGAAGGTGCAGGAGGGTGACCGAGCACATCTGTTCCCTGCACACATCTCTAAACTCCTGCCCTTGTGCATTTCACTGTCTATAAACATCACACAATCACAGACCTTAGAGCTGGGAGGGCCTGAGCCAGATCATCTGGCCTGGCATCTTGCCTTCTGGCAGGCAACAGCTAATTATCTTTATTTTTCCAAATGACACTGCTAAGCACTGAGAAGTTGTGTGACTAGCCCAAGATGACACAGTGAGGAAGGGATAGTGCAGGCTCAGGCCCTGGGATTCTGGGGGGTGACTTCAGTTCTCTCCAAAAGAGCCAAAGAAGTCAACGAAAGGCACAGCTCTGAGATCATTTTTCTGGGATCATTCCAGAAGAGTTACTCCTGTGCTTTTCATCAGCCTTCCCACCTAGCTCTGAAGGCAAGCAGTGGGAGAGCTGCTGACCAGGGAGTTTTCAGCCTCATCCACCCTCCTTCTGCCCTTGTCTTCCTCATTGACCTTAATAATGGTGAACAGCCTTTTCCAGCCTGCCTCAGCTAGGAGTGCAAGGGAAGGACCTCGAAACAGTCCAGTTCCATGGCACACAGGTCTGAAGAATGCCCAAGCTGAGTTGACAGCGTGTGATGCAGAAGGCTGAGTCCCTCTGCCCCACTACCAGTTTTCCAATTCCTAACAATCCTGCAGCCCAGCCAGAAGGAGCACATTATAGACGGATATACAAGAAATCAACTTGTCACTGGCATGTACAGTGTCAGACGACAGCAGATTCAGACACATGCTCTTAGTTTCGCAGGGGTGGCACAAGTCTGGTTGGGAGGATACTCTAATGTCCTCTGACAGCCATGGGGGAGGTTACAGACCCCTGATGACTCCACTCTGGCGCCAGCCCTCAGCTTTCCACACTCTCTTTCCTGCTTTATAGGCTGTGTCCCCCTCTTTGGCTCCCTCTCTTTTATTTTATTAGTAGTATTATTTTATTTAACCTTCCTCTTCCTTCCTCTTTGTCCTGATCTCAGTTCTCATTTTTCATTTTTTCGGTTCTTTGACCATTCATTTAGATATTGGCTCCACCTAAGCCCCAGTCCACTGGACAGCTCTGCTGGAATGTGTGATCATTTCGCCAGCGTATTACATCGCTAAAGTTGACTCTTGCTGTACTCCACCCAAATCTACCTCTCCAGTGGTCTTTCCCGTCTCAGTGCACGGAAGCCCGTTTTCCATTTGTTCAGACCAAAAAGTCTGGGGTCACCCTTGACCTTTCCCTTTCTATCAGACAGCATATGCAGTCCATTTGCCAATCTCATGGGACCCATTTTCAAAACATACCCAGAATCCAATCCCTTCTTAGCACATTTCAATTATCGCCTTGGCCCAAGTCTCTCAGCTGGAGTATTAAAATAGGCTTCAAACTGGCCTCCCGGCTTCTCTCCTTTCCCCTATGAACTGTTCTCATCACAGCAGCAGACCCTGTTAAAATTGGTCAGATCATGTCACCCTTCTCCGGACTCTGTTGGTTCCTTATTTCACTGAAAAGAGAGGCTTTGGTCTTTTTTTTTTTTTTTTTTAAAGCTTTGATTTATTTATTTGACAGAGAGACAGCAAGAGAGGTAACAAAGTAGGGGGAGTGGGAGAGGGAGAAGCAGGCTTCCTGCTGAGCAGGGAACCCAATGCTGAGCTCAATTCCAGGACCCTAGGATCATGGCCTGAGGAGAAGTCAGATGCTTAACGACTGAACCATCCAAGTGCTGCAGAAGGGCTTTGGTCTTTAGATGGTCTCTGAGTTCCTAGCCTCTCCACTCTGTCTACGAGCTCATCAACTCTGCTCCATCCACACTGGCCTCCTTGCTCATCTTTCTTTTCTTTCTTTTTTTTTTTTTTAAGATTTTATTTATTTATTTGACAGAGATCACAAGTAGGCAGAGAGGCAGGAAGAGAGAGAGGAGGAAGCAGGCTCCCTGCTGAGCAGAGAGCCGGATGCGGGGCTCTATCCCAGGACCCTGGGATCATGACCTGAGCTGAAGGCAGAGGCTTTAACCCACTGAGTCACCCAGACACCCCTTGCTCATCTTTCATCATGCTCTGGATACTTCCACCCCAGGGCCTTTGCATAGGCTATTTCCTCTCCCTTCCTCAGCTATATGCATGGATCACCCTGTGGTCCTTTACGTCTTTTCTCAGATGTCACCTTCTCAGTGAAGTTTTCTCTGAGCACTCCCTTTAAAGCTGCAAGCCTCTCTCTCACTGCCTGTCACTCTCATCCACTGGACTCTAGCATTTTCTCCACAATACACATCACAGTCTAATGTTCTATATACTTCACTTATTTATTAGAGTCACTCATCTCTACTTCTCTTCCAACTTGCCCCATTCCCATCAAAATGTAAGCTCCCTGAGGGCATGGATTTTCATCTGCTTTGTTCAGTGATTTATCTTCTTTGTTTAGACAATTGCCTGTCATGTAACAGATGCTTGGTACTTTTAGTTGAATGAATGAATGGATGAATGAATGAATAAGTGACTGAATGGATTATCAAGCATCTACTGTGACCCAGGCATGGTGTTAGCATTCAGGGATATCTCTGTCATTTGTTCATTATTTATTCCTTTAACATATATTCATTGAAGACCCGTAAGTATGTGTGTCTTTGAGAATGTTCTAGGACATTCTCTTCACCCATTAACTTATTTCTCTTTCTATAGCTCTGTTTTTTTTTTTTTTTCCCTACCTCCACATCAACCTCTGGATATCTTTCTCACTTTCTAATACCTGCTCTGTTCCTGTCATGTTATCTTCATTCTCCTCTTTCTGTGGAGCCCTACTTCCTGGTGTGATGCGACAGATATTATACAGTCTGAACAAGTCCCCTAACTTCCATAGGGGTTTAGTTTGGCCTCAGGTGTCCTCCCAACCCACCGGATTTGGGAATGGGTAGATGTACTTGATGATCCTGTTACTCTGGTCCTTCGTATCCCTGTCCCTACTTAACCCTACTGGAATTAAGGAAAGGCTAAGGATTAAACTCTTAAGTTTCTGATTCTACAGCAAACAGTGAATTTAGGCGGCTTTCACTCCCATATTGTTTATGATATTTCTGCCCAGGATTTTATGCAATTGAGTCTCCAAGTTGATATTTCTCTCCCTCCCCCCCAAAAAGAAGAAGAAATGTTAACACATGCATAATATCATAGTTACATTAACAAAACTCTAAGTGAAAGGAAGAAAAATATTACTTGTAAATCAAACTGCATTTGTCTACATTTCCTTTCTATTCTAGCCCCCAATCATACAAAATTTAATGTGGTTGTATTCTATATTTTCATGTTTTTATATAACCTCGATAGTTACTATTTTTAATGACTGCACACTACTGCATTTTCTTGATCATAAGATGCTACTGATTTTAAAATGCACTACTGCTTTCATAACGGCTTTTCAATGAAGAAAATAAATGCTACGTTGAATGCAAGATGCAGTCTAATTCCAGAAATGTGGAAAATTTAGCAAAAAAGTTCTCTTAAAATGGAGAAAAATAAAATAGTTCATAGTATGTATATTTATTTTACACTGGCATTTACTTTACATTTATATTTTCATAATTTACTACAAATAACCCTGCTAGGAAAGTCTTTGTGCCTATAGCTTTTATCTTTGAATTATTTCCTCTGTATAAATTTATAGGGATGCAAGTAAACATTTTTATAGTTTTGAAGCATATTGCCATGATGTTTTTCAAAAGGGTTAAAACACTTTAGCCTGTTACCCAGAATGCATGGTTGAGTATCTATGCTTAATTGCAGCCCTTCCAGCATTAGGTTTTATCATTTTTTTGTTTGATTTTGTCTTGTGCTAATTTTTTATGTAGATGATTTATATTTGCATTGTTTTGATTATTTGAGAGATGGTGTAAAATATATTAATAGAAAATTTGGTGATTGTCTAAACTCCTAGTTAAATGTGTAGTTATTGACAAGGTGGTATAAGATTATCTTATTTAGGTGACAGGGACTCAAATTTATTCTTCAAAGTTCTGGCCTTTGGCTGGGGTGGAGGACAAGATTCAATTAATAGAATTATTGAAAAAGAAAATCAATTTTTGTTTCTGAGAACAAATCTAATTAGACTTTTGCCATTTCCTAAGGGCCTTTAAAGGAAGGTACTATACTACAATCTAACCTTGGAATTTTAAAAAATCTCTGTTGGGAACTTTGATGCTGTTTGTTTCTGTTATAGAAGGTAAGGAATGCATCATTCCAACACATAATAATAATAGCAATAAACATTTATATATAGCATTTACCATTTGCTGGACACAGTTCCAGTCATTTCCTATAGTCATCGAATTCTCACAATGACCCCATGGGATAGATATTATTATTATTTCCATTGATGGATGAGGAAATTGAGACACAGAAAAGCTGATGTATCTAGTAAGGTAAAACACTGGGAAACAAAGCCAAGCAGTTTGGCTTTGAGCCTATTCTGTAAACCACATCAAAGTACTGCCTTCTGTGGGCATGACACAGTGTAGGATAGACGGGAGGCTGGAGAAGTTGATGTACATGCTAGATCCCTCTATGCTAACAGGCTCACTTTCCATGTCTAGGATGGGACGATGAGATTTATTCTTTTGCCAACTGAAAGCACGTTTTCTAGCTGCCTCTGTTTTTTGACTCAAGTGCAGAGCCAAACACCCAGATGATGTCTTTTGCCCTTGGAGATGGTCCCTGCATCATACCCTTCTCATACCCCTTACCTTCCCTCCTGTGTTATCAGTGGGTGTCTTTCAGTGAGGCAGATGTTTGAAACACAGGGTCTTGCTAAAATTAATGTAAACGTTCCAAATGCTGCAGCATCTGGGATGTTTCTAGAACATTTTATTTCTCTACCGGACAGAATGGTGAACTTTGAGCCAAGAGAGGCCTTTTGTTTTTGGAACAAGCAAATCATTTCAACTAGTTAATTTAATGATAACTATTCCATTGCTCTTCAAGGCTTATCATATTATGCCTTTCCTCTGTGCTTTTATGTCATATGCAAATACCACTTCTGTGCTTGGTTGTCAAGAATTAGTAATATGTCTTATTTGTACGAATTTTTTTTTTCTTGTTTGGAAGATAATTTGGCCCAGTAATTAAGAGCACAGGTTTTAGAGTCAGAAAAACCTGGATGAAATCCTAGTTCTGCCCTTCCTCATTCTGTGACCTTAGACAAGTTGTCTAATTTCCTCAGGTAGGAAATCAGGATAAAACTATCCTATCTCCTTAGGTTTGCTGTAAAGATTAAATAAAATTAATGAGCTAATGCTTATAAAGTACACAGTTAGTACATGGCACATATTGTATTCAATAAATTAACTCTGATAATGTATATGTAATAAAATTTTAATAAAAGGCAATAAACTTTTAAGTATAGTCCAAACTTGGAACTCTTTTGGGAAGTGTTTCATTATTTTCTTGTTTTTCTTTCTCTAAATGAATTAAACCATAGCCTCTCTCATTGTTTAATTTTGTGATCCCTCCACTCCAAATATTTTCTCTAAAAAATAGGATTAGGGACACCTGGGTGGCTCAGTTGGTTAAGCGGCTGCCTTCGGCTCAGGTCATGATCCCAGCATCCTGGGATCGAGTCCCACATCGGGCTCCTTGCTCGGCAGGGAGCCTGCTTCTCCCTCTGCCTCTGCCTCTGCCTGCCACTCTGTCTGCCTGTGCTTGTTCGCTCTCTCTCCCTCTCTCTCTGACAAATAAATAAATACAATCTTTAAAAAAAATAGGATTAATTAAGACTTATTTTGTGGAACATCTAAAAAAATTTTTAAATAATGCCACAGGGTTTTTTTGTTGTGGTGGTTTTTTTTTTTTTTTTTTTTTTGTTGTTTTTTCTTGTGAGCATTAGAGATATCCACTCCTTGCCCACCCACCGTCTGGAGGTAGGATATGCTATTTCTTTTAGCAGACTTACTTCCAAGGAGTGAAATTTTCAAATTTCATGTTGAAATAGTCTGAAGAGAAAAAACACTTCTCCTTAAAGGTGAGTCCCCATTACCTGATGTTATCATTAGGAAGGGCCCCTCAACAGGAGAAATGGGTGGTGGATGTGTGAGTCCCAGAGTGTGGCAATGGCATTTGTGTTTGTTCATGTCTAATGGCCTCCAGTGCTGGGTCCAAAGTACCACTCACAGAGCATCAAGTACCCAAATGACATCCCCACCCTTGTATTTTTAACCAGACTCAAGGGCATCCATATTTGGGAGATGGGAGATTTGTCTCTGGAGACCAGCCAATGGCTATATGTGTTTAGTGAAAAAGGTAAGTTGAGGGAATGTTGGAGATAACTCATTGTTTGTTAACTAAGCAGGACTCTTCTCTCAAGGCTTCATGGGGTTGGAGGTAGTAATGCAGGTGACGATGGAAAAATGACTCCATCACTGAACAATTCAGGGGAAGCCCAGGATGATGAAGGGGATAACTTGGTTGCTGTTGTTGATGAAATTCTGCCTGGGATCCCAGCCTGAAAACATTGGTCTGGCAGATGCTTTTGGTATTAGTGAGAGATTCTGAATGGCCGCTGCCAGATAACAAGGGTTCAGAGCATGCTGGCCCAGGTGTGACTACCCCTGGTGGTGTGTTGGCACCTGCAGGAAAGCATAGCGGGTTCCCTGGCTCCATTTCCAAGGGTCATGGGGCCATGAAACATCTCCAGGTCATTTGGCGTGGTACCATTCACCCTTTATGCTCACTTTCCTGCCATCCCTACTTCTGAATCAGCTGACAGTTTGAACTCTAAGGAGAACATTAGAACCCCTCTCTTACTCTACCTAATGTGCAGGACAGTTGTTTTAACTGGAAGAGGACTGTGCTCCTCCTCTTGGACTTGGCTATTGTCTCACAAAAGGATGAACCTTATGCATACACATCTCAGTCAAAGTGCTCCAGGTAGGCAACAGGGCAAGTCAATGGGGCTCCCATCTGGAAGGCACATTAAAATAGCACTGAGAGTGAAAGGAAGACTGTGTCAAATTTATCAGAAATCCACTCAGGGCAGAGACAAAACTGTGGTTTGTTATGATTATGCTGCTCGGGTGCTCTGGGTGGGAGGCTGATTACCTTAAGAGGCACACTGGGTAATGAAGGGTGCTTCCTGAATTACCTTCTATGGAGGATGCAAGTTGTTAACTGGTTTGCTGAGTAGGATGTGGACGTTTGGACCAGGGCATAGTTGCTGGGGACCTTACAGAGAAGATGGATTACTACTACCTCTTCTAACCTTCCTGTCTAAAGCTCTCAGCTGCTCTACTTAACTAACATTTTAATGTCTTTGGGAAAAGAAGACAAGTTGTAAGTTTGCTTAGGGCACCCACATGACTTGGCCCAGCCCTTCATCCTGGCTGGCAGAGGTGACAGGAGCCACCTTCTCTCCTTCCTGGTTGCCTCCTTGAGTCACTGTTCATCACCTGCCAGCTTCAGTGCCCTCTAAAGTGTGAAGAAACTTGTCTGCATGGTTTTGCCCCAATTTTCCAAATTCATCTGGAATTTCCTTCTCCTGTGATAACCAGGACTTGTCTTTTGTGTACCAGGCTTTGCAAAGAGTCTGGTCTAGCTGTTGTATCTGGTGTTCCTTAATTCTCAGAGCCAATACTGTATACCATTATTTTATTTTCCTGACAAGCATTTATTGAGTACTTGCTATATGTTAGTTGCCATTGTATGCCCTACCAACATTTCAGATTCAACAAGTCTCTGGATAAATCTATCCCCAATACTCTGGAAAGCTTGCTTTTCTTAGTTTTCTAAGCTTATATGAATGGCATCAGCTTTCTTTCCCAGGCACTCAAGATTAAAGATTAAAGCCTTAGGGTAGGGGTGCCTGGGTGGCTCAGTAGGTTAAAGCTTCTGCCTTCGGCCCAGGTCATGATCTCAGGGTCCTGGGATCAAGCCCCGCATCGGGCTCTCTGCTCAGCAGGGAGCCTGCTTCCTCCTCTCTCTCTGCCTCCCTCTCTGCCTACTTGTGATCTCTGTAAAATAAATAAATAAAATCTTTAAAAAAATAAATAAAACATTAGGGCAGTCATTAATGCCTTCCTTTTTTGGCGATGTCACTTACTTTAACAATTTTTAAAAACTTTTGTTATTTTTATAGAAACATTACACATTTCTCCTAGAAATATTAGAATATACACTGCCTAAAAGTGGGAAAAAAATTACTTGCTGTTTCGAAATAGTAGCCAAGAGCTGATGTTTCTGTCTTCTTATGTTCTGTGTCTGTCTTTTTGAGATTTTACTTATTTGAGAGTTATTTATTTGAGAGAGAGAAAAAGAGAGTGAGAGAGCATAAGCAGGGGGAGGGAGAAGGAGAAAATCAGGCTTCCTGCTGAGCAGGAAGCCTGAGGTGGGGCCCGATCTTAGGATCCTGAGTATATGATCTGGCTTGAAAACAGAGTCTTAACCAACTTCTCTTGTCTGCATGGCGATCATCCAGTACCCTCCCCACACTTAACTTCTCATATCTGAATGATGGCAAACTAACCAGGTACCTCCAGCTCTCCACATTCTAGTGTCCGAGGGACCCACTTCTGTGAAGGTGTAGAATGTTCAATAGAAGACTACATGAGCAAGAATGAAACTTAGCTTCTTACCTTTTCTCAATAAACTTTTAAAAAAAAAAAAGATTTTTAAATTTTATTTTGGAGAGAAAGAGTATGAGTGGGGAGGTGGGGGAGGAGAGAGAGGGAGAGAGAGAATCTCAAGCAGACTCCCCAGTAAATACAGAGCCCAACATGAGGCTCAATCCCATGATCCTGAAATCAACCTGAGCTGAAATTAGAAGTCCAATGCTCAACTGACTGAGGTGCCCAAGCGCCCCTTTCTCAACAACTTTTTTTTTTTTTTTAGGATTTTATTTATTTGTTTGAGAGAGAGAGAGAGAGAGTAAGAGAGAATGATCATGAGCAGGAGGAAAGAGTAAAGGGAGAGGCAGACTTCCCACTGAGCAGGGGGCATGATGTGGGGCTCAATTCCCGAACCCTGGGATCATGACCTGAGCCATAGGTAGACGCTTAACCCACTAAGCCACCCAGGTGCCCCAACAAACTTAATACTTCCTTTGTACCTCTAATAGTTATTGTAGGGTTATAATTCTTAAATCTATTTAAGGATCTACTTCTTATGAACATGAATGTACTGTTGGAGTTTTGCTTGAGATCTCAAGGAAAAATTATCTATGGGGCAATAAACCCTTTATTTCTGTGGATCTGTAATTTATGCTGCTCCTTGCTTCGACATATCTCGTGCATATATGCACACATTACCTCCATTGCAGACTCTGTGTTGTGGAGCCCTAATGCTGAGGACCAGTAGGTCACTCAGGCACTATGTATGCCTGTATGTATATGTGTATGCTATCTCTTGTGTGGTCTTCACAATACTAGTAGTTATATTTTTTAGTTCTGTTTTAAGATAAGGAATACACAAAGACCTTAAATGATGTACCCAAGATTACAGTTTCAAAACCAGGTCTTGATGATCAGTTAAATTCTCCCTTCTCAGGGAGAGTCTTGAGAGATCAGAAAATCCAAGGGGCACTTTCTAACTTAATCCCTTTCTGGTAAGATACACTTTCTACCCATTTTCTGGTAATAAGACTTGTCTATAGATTCTATAAACTGTCCTTTTAAATCCACTCCAATATTTAAATAAAGAAGAAGCTGGGACTCAT
>RCUC01118233.1:0-10665 GCA_003697995.1 Taxidea taxus jeffersonii
TAAAGAGAGAGAGAGATACCCAGATCTATCACAGATTTACTACAATGGATCCTAGTATTATATTTTTAAATTAGTTATTAAAAGTGCTATTATTATAGAACAATAGTAGTATATATTTTAAAAATTCTAGTAATAGAGGACATAAAATGAAAATAAAAGTTCCATTTCCATGAGTTTACCACTGTTAACATTTTTAATATATATATACTTTTTTTTAAGATTTTTATTTATTTGACAGAGGTCACAAGTAGGCAGAGAGACAGGCGGCGGGCGGGGGGGGGGGGAGCAGGCTTCCCGCTGAGCAGAGAGCCCGATGTGGGGCTTGATCCCAGGGCCCTGAGAGCATGACCTGAGTGGAAGGCAGAGGCTTAACCCACTGAGCCACCCAGACACCCCTAATATATACTTCTAAAATCTATGTGTTTTCAAGCCCCTGTCCCTCTTTTAGGTCATATGGTATTATGCTGTGTTGGCTTTACTTTCTATATGCTTTTTTTTTTTAAAGATTTTATTTATTTATTTGACAGACAGAGATCACAAGTAGGCAGGGAGGCAGGCAGAGAGAGAGAGGAGGAAGCAGGCTCTCCGTGGAGCAGAGAGCCCGATGTGGGGCTCAATCCCAGGACCCCGGGACCACAACCCGAGCCGAAGGCAGAGGCTTTAACCCACTGAGCCACCCAGGCGCCCCTATTTTCTATATTCTTGACGCTTTGGCATTTGGAGCCTTGATCCTGGTGAGACTGCCCCTCCCGGGGCTAGCTGAGTCCTAGAGACAGCAGAGAACCCCCCCTGCAAGCACCCCTTTCATATACAAACCAAACAATCCAGAGCCCATCCCCAGCCATCTCCTTTATCAAACTCTCACATACCAAGTCCCTGTTCCTCCTGCTATAAACCACCCTCCCCGGGGTCAGGTAGTGGACCACTGGAGAACATCCCTACAGCCCAGAGCCTGCCGAAATTATTCAAACCGTCCAATCCTAAACGTACCCGGCATACCTACCCTACTTTGCCTATTCCTTCTGGTGGGTAAAGGCTCTAGACCATGCTCTCCCCTCCCCATTCTAACCTTCTGTCTCTGACCGACCTTGGTGCTTTCCTGCGTGGCCTGCATGACATGTCACAGCTGTTGCTGGGGGTCTGTGAGGGTAAATAGTGCGCTCCATGCCTCCCTGATTAACACAAATCCTGGGTACATTTTAACACACATATGCATCACTTTGTATTTTGCTTTTTTTAAAAAACCTAATGAGAATATTCAAGACATTATTCATTCTTGCAACCAACATCCCCTGAGCACTGACTGTGTCCAGCCCACGGCGAGCCCTGTGGCGACAGTGGTGCGCGAGGTGACCCATCTCTGCTGTCCTGTCCTCACATTGTAGTTACACCAGTGGATGCCACGGTCCTAGTTCCTTTGCTCAGTTGCGGTGGGTGTGTGTGGCCGGGACAGCACCTGAAGAAACAATACTGCTCTTATCCATAGAATACTTGATTCTTTTAATGGGTCTTGATACATACGTTCAGACTAACGTACTAGTCATCTCCTGATGTAAGCGGTTGCGAGTATTTTGTTAGAATAAACGATGCTTCTGTGCGTGTCTCTCTGTAAAAGTCTTTGGCACTTGTGTGAAAATACTGGGAGAGAAAAGTGCCTATAAATGCAGTCGCAGATTGGCAGCTGCTGACGGAAGAGCAGGAGATGCGTCGTCACACCGGCTGCGAGGCCGCCGTGATTACCGCTGGGGGAAGGGGAAGGGGGGACACGGGGTGATGGAGAAAGGTGAATGAGGATTTGGACTTTTTACTTTCATACTTTTTGTACTGTTGACATTTTTACCAGGAGCATCTGTTCCTTTGTAGTAAACAACGAGCGCAGGCTTTGGATTCCCCAGACCTGTGCTCCAGGCCAGACCTGACTGCTTCTGTACCACCCGATCACAGGCCACGTGTTTCGGCTTCTGTATCTATGACCCCGCTCGTGATGTTGCCCTGTCACCAAAAGCTGGCTGAAGGGAACAACCAGGATATTCTCTCCCACGCCCCCAGGGGTGGTTTCTCTGCTGCGTGGGATCCCAATGTGAGCTGCCGTCAGCCGGGGCTTCCTGGACTGTGAGGCCCCAAATACGTCACCCCCTTGGCTCACACCGTCGCAGGAGATGGCCAGAAAACTGGGCTTAGCGAGGCTAGGCCTCAGGTTCTCATTCGCTCCTCCCTCCGCCGTCTTCTCCCACGGGAGCTCAGGGATGGCAGAGACGCACGTGCACCTGTGTAAAGTCTCTGTCCTTGAGCTGACACGGATTTTCTTCCACCCCGTTCTGTTGAATGAAATAGGTCAGAGGCCAGCCTAGATCCTCTACACAGGGGATGAATACTGGAAGGGACCTTTTGAAGATTCTCAGGAAATTTTCATTTCTTTCCTGCCATTTTGAGTTTTTAGATCCTACTGAGGGCCCAGAAGGCTTTTATTTTTTTATTTATTTGTATTCTCTGTGACTCATGGGTGCAGTGAGTGGCAAAAACCATTAGGATGATGGTTCTTGAGTATTTACCCTAACCTTCCATCAAAAGGGCATGTGGCATTTGTAATTGACTTGCTCTTCCAGCAGGAGGTGAAACCGGGACTATATGACTAGTGAATCAGCTCCAAAGCGGATTTCTGCAGAAACGAATCCACTGGGTGTTTTCCAGGATGCAAGGTGTGGAGAAACTTTTGATATGAGGGTAAATCAGCACAGGAAAAGGTCAACCCCACAAGAGTAAAACAACACAAATGGAAGGAGTGTGGGAAGACCTTCACTCAGAGCTCAGGGCTTGCTCGACACTGGAGGATCCACACGGGGGAGAAACCTTATCAGTGTAATCAATGTGGGAAAGCTGTGAGTTATAAATCAGCCCTTCTTTCACACCAGGAAGTTCACAATGAAATAGAACGCTATCGACCTAACAAATGTGAGAAAGCCTTCAGTCAAAACATGGGCCTCGTTCTTCATCAGAGAATTCATACTGGGAAGAGACCCTAAGGGTGTAAAGAGTGCAGTAAATCCCTTAGCCAAAGCTCACACCCTATTGGACACGTGAGGATCCACACTGGGGAGAAGCCCTCCAAATGTAACGAGTGTGGGAGGGCCTTCAGTCAGAGGTCGGGACTCATGGGACGTCAGAGAAGCTGCACTGGGGAGAAGCCTGGAAGGAATGTGAGAAGGCTTTCTGAGGGAGCACCAGCCTTACTCAGCACCTGAGGATCCACACTGGGGAGAAGCCCCACCAGTGTGAGGAGTGTGAACGAGCCTTCATTCAGAGATCAAGCCTTGTTTGTCATGGGAGAACCCACAGAGGGCAGAAGTCTGTGTGTGTGTCCTAATCGTAAGAAAGCCTTTAATCATAAATCAGGGCTCACTGAACACTTTAGAAAGCTGTGAGGAATACAGACCCTATTACTCTGTAGTAAATTCAAGAAAGCAGGAATGTGGTAAATCCATTCCATTATTATTCTGGGCAGTCATATTGGAATAGAGAGGGATATCATATCATTGTGATATCATTGAAGAAGCTGATAACATCACGGGAGCAGACTGCTTGCATGGTGCTGGTGTCTGCTGTGAATGCTTCTCTTCCTCCTGGTCTTCCAGACTTCTCCTCTGTGGTCCGTCGGCACTTCTCAGAAGTCGCTGTCATCACCCTGAGTATCTTGATGATACAGTGGCTCCCGTGTTTTGGATAGAGGACCACTGAGACCGTTAGTGCACATGCTCTGCAAGGGAGAACTTAGCAGGATGAATGGGACGTGCGATGTTTATAAAGTCTTGTAAATGAAGGCTAAGGTAGGAAGCTAGTTTTTTTGTGGGTTTTTATTGTTTGTTTGTTTTAGTTTTTATTTATGCAACCTCTAAACCCAACATGGGACTCAAACTCATGATCCAAAATCAAAAGTCGCCTATTCTTCTGACTGAGCCAGCCATGTGCCCCAGGAATTAGGTTTTAAAATGACTATTGGGCAGCTCAGTTGGTTGATCATCGGACTCTTGATTGTGGCTCAGGTCGTGATCTCGGGGTCGTGGGACTGAACCCCATGTGGGACTCTATGCTCACCACACAGTCTGCTTGTCCCTCTCCCTCTGCTCCTTCCCCTACATGTGCTCTCCCTTTCTCTAAAATAAATAAATAAATAACATCTTTAAAAAGAAATACAGGGACGCCTGGGTGGCTCAGTGGGTTAAGCCGCTGCCTTCGGCTCAGGTCATGATCCCAGCGTCCTGGGATCGAGTCCCATATCGGGCTCTCTGCTCGGCAGGGAGCCTGCTTCTCCCCTCCCCTCTCTGCCTGCCTCTCTTCCTACTTGTGTGATCTCTGTCTGTCAAATAAATAAATAAAATCTTTAAAAAAAAAAAAAGAAATACAAAACAAAATGGCTATAGCTTGCCCTTTTTGTTTGTCTCTCCTTTACCCTGGTGGTGAGGGAGTAGCCCACCCCAGTATTCTGACGATGGCCAAACACAGCATACCTGACACTGGAGAGATGGGCTTGACAGCCATTTATCAATCACATCACAGCCCAGGGCAGGAGGACAGCACACCATACAGGGCCATTTGGGAGCACAGTGAACAGACAGGGGCTTTGGGAATCAGCGTTTGTAGAAACAAGAGGATGAGGTGACCCCTGGTCTTCTTGGGAGGATGTCATTTGAATGATTTTCTGTGCAGGTAAGGAGGTGAGATTTCTTAGGTTGAGGACAGAGTGGGTTACAGCTAGTCTAGTTGATGTAGAACTAGTCAGGTGGGGAGCACTTCCCGCTGGGTGGGAGGCGCATCTAGTGAGAGCAGGAGAACCCATGGATAAGCCTTTGGGTCCCCACACGGCTCGAAGATACCAAAGCAGCACACACAACTGTAGTCCTTGCTGTGCACTTTGTCAGCTTAGGGGAAAGGACCCAGGTTTTGGCAAAGAGTGATGTGTTTTTGTATCCTCAACTCTGTACTTTATTCATTTGTCCTCTTTTTTGCCTTTTTAAATCTCAGTGAAACATATTTCTCCTCTAGTTTATCTCTGGGGAGAAAAAAAAATCCCAGAATTACTTTTGGCCATCCAGCACTCCAGCTGAAGGGGATTACTGGTAGTGGGATTGAAGAGACATCAGGTGCCACGATCTGTAATGCTTCTACTGCATCCTTGTGACTTTCTTTTTTTTTTTTTTTTAAGATTTTATTTATTTATTTGTCAGAGAAAGAGTGAGAGCAAGCACAGGCAGGCAGAGGCAGAGGGAGAAGCAGGCCCCCTGCTGAGCAAGAGCCCGATGTGGGACTTGATCCCAGGATGCTGGGGTCATGACCTGAGCCGAAGGCAGCCGCTCAACCAACTGAGCCACCCAGGTGTCCCTCCTTGTGACTTTCTTATGCTAAAAACCAACAGATGTTTCAAGCTCAGCTCAGGCGCTCTCCACTCTAATCATCTGGATACTTAGGTCCTCATTATGCTTCAGTTTGTCTTTTCATCCTTGGAATAAACAGTCTGAGAAGCACTGGTGTTGTCTTCTACTTTGAATGAAATATGTTTTCACATTAGGACTTGAGAAATTAGAAAGTTTATAAATTAGAAAATATATAAAAATTGGGTATTTCGCTATATTCCTATTTTGGGGGGATAGTGTGAATAAATACCAACCAAGGAAACTCTGGAAGTGCTAATTATTCATACTTACTGCCATCAGAGTACTTTCATTGTTCAGCCCTGTTTCCAGGCTGAGATAGGAAATACTTGGGAGGTGGAAGTCTATAGACCAGAGGGAAGTCGATAAATATGATAAAAATAAGAAAGAAGTGGATAAATCTCCCAGAAGTTAGACACTTTGAAATTTGAAATATAGGCTTTCACAGAAGACCTGTATATTTGAGGAATTTTCAACCAACTGGAGGAATTCTCCCATGAAATGTGCTGATGCACTAACTTTCTGGCCACACGAATTTTATGCCAGAGATGAAAACTGGCAGTCAAAAGTTGATACGTTTTGCAGACACTTTTAGCTCATTCATTGTTTTTAAGAGTTGAATTAGTTGGGGCGCCTGGGTGGCTCAGTGGGTTAAAGCCTCTGCCTTCGGCTCAGGTCATGATCCCAGGGTCCTGGAATTGAGTCCTGCATCGGGCTCTCTGCTTGGCTTCCCCCTCTCTCTCTTCCCCTGCTTCCCCCTCTCTCTCTGCCTGCCTCTCTGCCTACTTGTGATCTCTGTGTGTCAAATAAATAAAAGAAAAAAAAAGAATTGAATTAGTTGTCAACTTAAAAAATCTAGAGATTTTTATGTAAAAAATGGGAGTTTCATTTTATTTTGAAAAATGATCTGGCATCATTGGGGCAGACCTCATTGGCATCATCACCCTCCAGCTCATTATGTGACTGCGCCCTGAGATGTGAATTTGCTTATCTGGAGAATGACTACTTCAGAAGAGGTTTATGTTGTTTATGTTTAATGGCAGAGAAAATAGAAACAAGAAGAAGTCAACTTTTACCTTTTTAAAAAAGATCTGAGAGAGAGAACCGGTGCACACATTAGGGAGGGGCAGAGGGAGAGAATCTTTGGCTGAGTGTGGATCCCATTGTGGGGCTGCATCTCACTACCAGTGGGATCGCGACCTGAGCCGAAACCAAGAGTCGGAGGTTTAACAGACTGAGCCATCCAGGCACCCCACATTTGGCCTTTTTGATTAGGTTGTTTGCAAAACAATGGGAAACCACTCACTGAGGATTTTTAAAGTAGGATTATTTCTTGATTTAGCTTAAGTGAAAATAATAAACACATACTGTAAATGTCAGTAATTTGACATTTGTGGCCAAACATTTTCAAAAGTAGAGAGAACAGCTCTCTGCATGATGACCTGGCTAGTACAGATTTCTGAAGATGTTACGTGTTTACAGAATGGTCACTGCATACATATATGTCATGCATTTTAAGGGTATATGCAGAAAGTAAGTAAAATATGAATTCACACTTGATGAATTTATAATCTAATGAGAAAGATAAATGAACACTAATCAAGGAGCAACTCTGCTGGGAAGAACTTGGAAGGTATATGAAGAAAAGGGGTATGGGCATTTGTAGGACTTTAAGGATGAATTTTATCAGTAAATGTACCCCAGAAAAATAGAATATATATTTTTTAAGTAATTGGCTCAGGCAATTGTGGGAGTTGCTAAGTCTGAAACCTGCTAAGCAAGCTGGTAGACTGGGAACTCAGGATTTCCATGATACAGTTTTGGGGCAAAATTCCTTCTTGGGGATAGATATGGGTTTTTTCCTCTTAAGGCCTTCAGCTGGTTGGGTGAGGCCCACCCACCGGTGCGCCCAGTCCACGGACCCCAGCTGTTAGTCCCATCTACCATGTTCCTTCGCGGCAGCGTCCACCTCTGCCCACACCGCAAGCGCCACGCCACGCCATATCCGAGCTTGAAGCAGCGGAGGTGCACGCACCGGGAGAGGCCAAGAACGTTGTCTACGCGGTTCGTCTAAGCGGCGCTGCCCACTGGCGGCCCACGCTCTGCGTTCGGAGCGCCGTGGCGCGCAGCAGGGTCTACCAAAGCGTGTTTCTCCGGGCTGCTCGCATCAAAGTGATATGGTCCCCGCTTCCGTGCGCATCCCGCGGAGGAGCGCGGGGGAAGGGGCCGAGCAGAGCCGGCGAGTAATGCACCTGGGTCGGGGGTGTGGGGGGCACAGGCCGGGCGCGAGCCTGCCTCTGGGAGACCCGGTGCACGTCGGGCAGGCAGAGGCGCGGGTGGCGGGGCAGGGCGGGCAGCCGGGAGCGGCTCCGAGAACCGGAGGCAGGCGTGGGAACAGCGACCGCGCGGGCAGGGAGCGCAGATCCTAGACAAGCCCAAACCTCCGGGTTCCGACACAGAAGTAGCCTCTCGTGGACCCGGTTCCTCGGCGACCGACGACGTCTAGGGGCGCGCTCGGTCCGCTGGGCTTGCGGCGCCGCGGCTCTGCTCTCCGGCTCCGGGCGAAGACCCGGCGCTGGGGAGGGCACCCCCGAGAGAGGAGGCGCGGGATGTGGGGCGGCCCCTGCTCCGCCCGCCCGCCCGGCTGCCGCGAGCGCCTCACCGCAGACCAGAGCCCCGCGTTCTCGCAGCCGCGCGCCCTGCAGACTTGCTTCCGTGGCCTCGGCAACCACTTGTCCCTAGGCTGTGCGCCTCGGTTTACCGCTGCCGTCTCGGAAGGGTAACACCGGCCTTAGCTAAGTTCGCTGCCCACGTTGTTCTGTTTACATACGTTCTGACCCCCCAGAGCCTGGAGAACTTCACCGCGACTCTACCGCGAGTCCAGTGAGTTTTCCCTTGAGCCTTCGCTGCCTGTAACCCCGACTCCGGCCGTTCAAACTCCCTGGGAAAGGAAAGATTTGCACGTAGGGAACCTGGAAGAGAAGAACATGTTTGGGAGCAGCCTAGGCTGGTCTCCTAGCCTAGCCTCCTCCCCGGAATCTCTCTCACTAGCATTTCGGGCGGTTCTGCTACCAGGAGGCCCTTGGACCCCACTTTTTTTTTTCCTTTTTAGATTATTTATTTATTTATTTGACAGACAGAGATCACAAGCAGGCAGAGAGGGAAGCAGGCTCCCCGCTGAGCTGAGAGCCCCATGCGGGGCTCGATCCCAGGACCCTGAGATCATGACCTGAGCCGAAGGCAGAGGCTTAACCCACTGAGCCACCCAGGCGCCCCCGGACCCCACGACTTTCTAGGCAGGCCCAGGATCGTTGCCGTCAGTGGCTGAAGCCAGATGTGCACACAAAGGACAGATCCCGGAGCTGCTGGTGATGCACCACCGTCCCCACCCAGGGCGAGCCGGAGGGCTGTAAAGGGAAGGCACGGGGACAGGGAGAGGCAGGTGTCCACGCTGTTACTCTTATGCGGACATGACCCAGAACAGGCTTGCTGTTCTCCAATGCAGCCAGGCCTTGTCTTCTGGGAAGCCCGGCCCTTGGCTCCTCAAGGCCAGCGGTCTGCACATCCTAAGAAAGGTTGTTTCTGCCCAAAGAGCAGTGCCTAAGCTGGAAGCAAGCTAACCCTTAAGGCGGGCTGGCGTGTGCCTCCAGCCGCAGACGGGAGATCCCTGCACAGGCTGAGGTCAAGCCTTGTTCCTGTCACTTGGTTTCCGTGAGTCACAGACCACGCAACGAGAGTAGCCTGTTGGCAGACCGGAGGCCTAAGCAATCAAGTCACCTTCCCTCTTCCATCCAGGACATTCCGGGAAGGCCAGTGTTCTCGTCCCGGAGGCTGGGCCCTACTTGTCTTCTAGTGTTTCTGACAACGGACAGACAAGAGTGCGGCCACGGAAATGACCTCGTGCGTTTGACGGCGTGGCGTGCTTTCGCAGGCTGTTCCGGGAGTTCCGGGAGGCGCCGGAAGTGACGCGCAGAGGCGTGGCCTCCAAGAGCCGCCGGCCGCTTCCGGGAGTCGGGCCTCTGCCTGGCTCACGGCTGGCTGCGCGGAGGAGGCTGCCTGGAGGCCGGGGGTGGCCCTCGCTCTGCGGTGCTGGGTTGGGCCTCGGACCTGGCGGCGATGGGGACCCGGCGCGGAGGCCCGGCCTCTCAGGGCCGCCCGCGCAGGACCCTGCCCGGAGTGGCCGAGCCGGGCCGTAGGCGCGTGGGAGCCGCGCCCTGCGTTTGCCAAATTCGCCTGAGGAAAGGGCGGGTTTTCTGACGGGGATTCCTCACTGCTTCTCTCCCAGCCCTTGCGACGGACGGACTCGAGTATGCAAGACCCGGCGCCCACCGACAAGCTTGTAAGTTTTGCTTGGGCTGGGACCTCACTGGTGTAGTTACTGCGGGGTTTGCGGGCTTCTCCGGCGCAGCTGGTTTCCTCGTCCCCCCCGCGCCCACCTGCAACAACGGAGCACCCCCTGACCTCGCGCATGCTGGCCATCCTTGGGTCAGCTGATCGCCCCAAGTGCAGCGGACGTTCCAGCATGGAAGGGGCTTTGCTTTGGGCACAAACACCTAGAACAGTTTCTGCACAAGGGAGGCCTCTGTTAATAAATATTTGTGGATTTAATGAATGAATAAAATGCATTCAAGCAAAATTCTTGCTTCCTTCTAGCTTTTGCCGTTTGCCCCTTTAATTCTGTTCCCTAGAATGCTCTCGGAAGCCTCCATTTGGCACTCCAGCCGAAGCCAGGCAGGATGGCCGTGCACACAAGAAGGTCCGCTGGCCAGTTATTCCAAGCCAGATGGGGTGCGCGGGGGCCTGCGATGGTGAAGATGGAATTGGAGGACCACCCCATGGATCAGGCTGTCAGCTTTCCAGAGAACCAGCCCCCTGCTTGGGAGATCTTCAGGCAGCAGTTCAGACACTTCTGCTACCGGGGTTCCCTTGTACCCTGTCCAGCCCTGGAGCGGCTGGTGCTGGAGCAGTTCCTGGCCATCCATCCGAAGGCGCTGCAGGCCCCGGGTGCTGGAGCAGCAGCCAGAGAGCGGGGAGCATGCGGTCATGCTGGAGGATCTGGAAGGAAAGAGATGCACAAGTAGGAAGACGCTGGTCTAATGTGGTTGTGGGAAGTTGGGAACAAAACTTTCCCTATTGTGGGATTCAGAGAACACTGGGAAAACCCAGTCTCAGCAGAGAACCGAGCTTCTTGCTAAGCCAGCCTGGTAAATAGGGAAAGGGGGAAACAGCAGATTCTGGG
>RCUC01118234.1:0-16016 GCA_003697995.1 Taxidea taxus jeffersonii
GTCTTAGACCCGTCGCCACCAGTGAAGACGGTTGCCTTTGAGAATTACTCTGTTGATACCCCAGTGGGTAGCTTCACTGTGTCCCCCTGATGCCAGACCTTGCTCGTTCTTCAGAGGCCCTAAAGCCCAAGCAGTGGGGTCCACGGCTTTTGTGTTTTCCCCAAACAGGGTACGAAGTTATGAAACCTGAGGTCATCTTCAAGTTGGAGCAAGGAGAAGAGCCGTGGATCGGAGATGGGGAAGTTCCCCGTTCAGACGGTCCAGGTGGGTGTGAGAACCAGACAGATACAGGACGCAGAGAATCTGTGTCAGCTGTCAGTGGGCGTGGCTGAGATGGGCCCTGGAGAGGCCCTTCCCGACCCCTGCAGCTTTCAGGCTGATTCAGAATAGCTGACATGAGCTACTCAACGCAAGTCACGCTTCGATGTGGCTGCTCTGCTTGTAGCGTAAAGCAGAATACTCCCTGCTCGTACCTTCAGGAGGTTTCCTTCGCTCCCATTCAGGCACCTGATGCCCAGAGAAGTGCCCAGTGGAGCAAGGAAGTCCTTCCTCGTTCCTCCCAAACAGCAGTCCTTTTCTGAGATTGGCCTCTGCTCTACTTCTCCTGTACATTAGACACCATGGAGCACCTCGAATGTTCTCTCCTCGCATTCTTATTATTTAAGTCTCTTGCCTTTGGAAACTATCTTTTTAACTTCTCAAGTGACACTTGAAACTAGGCCCAAGATGTCTCATTCCTGAATTTTCCAAATTGCTCGATGCGTCTAGAGTCTTACCTTTTATAAGTGTTCTCAAATGATACCATAAATTTCAGTTCCTAAAGCAGCCAGCTGTCTCTGATCCGTTTTCCAGCCCTACTCATCTGCTAAGTGACGTTGTTTCAGGCTCCCTCGAAAGTAGACCCTGGGATTACATGTCTGAGTGCCATGAATTTACTGTGATGGGAGAAAGAGCAGTGAGGTGGGGGGGAGAAGGAATGGCAGTGTGTGTGATGGAAGGGGTGTGACCCATGGTGGCTGCTGGGAGCCCCATGGGGCCAGGAAGCTGGTCACCCTCTAACTCCCATCTCTCCGGGCTTGAGCATTGCCTTGGCAGTGTTAACTCCCCAGAACGTCCAGAATCCCTGCATACGGACCCAGCATGCCATGTGGCCTAAGGATTGTTTTGGGCAGAGGGATGTGGGTCCCTGGGATAGGCCCCACAGTCTGCCTGAGGCACTGGTCCCTCTGAATATAGCTGAGGCAGCAGGAGCGTTTGCTACAACCTGTGGACTCTTCCTCCAGGATCTCCAGGGTCTGCATCTGTGCGGTCTGTCAGCTGTTTATCCTTTCCCCCCAGTTCATGGCCAACTCCATTTAAACATTTCTCTGTTTTTGGGTGTAATATTTCTTTCTTTTTTTTTTTTTTTTTTTAATTTATTTGACAGAGATCACAAGTAGGCAGAGAGGCGGGCAGAGGGGCGGGGAAGCAAGCTCCTTGCTAAGCAGAGAGCCCGATGTGGGGCTCGATCCCAGGACCCTGAGATCATGACCTGAGCTGAAGGCAGAGGCTTAACCCACTGAGCCACCCAGGTGCCCCCGGGTATAATATTTCTTATTCTCTGCATCTGAATGTTTGATCGTGCTTTATCTTAGTCCTTTCTGCATAAGCTCTGTTTTTGCTGCATTCATACTCAAGGAATGTTCCTTGACTGCTCCAGCTAAATTTTTCTCATTTTTTTTTGGAAGTCGCATCCCAGACCTGATCACAGTGCATGTAATGTTCTTTAGCTGGCTGGTCCCTGAGCTGTGTGCACACGTAAACACAAGGGTTATAGTTTATATCCACTTACGTGTGAGACAGTATTTATGCAATAAGCCCATTGTTTTAATTCAGGTGCTTTTAGCCAGGTGTGCATTGGATTACCTGGGCATTTTTTCCAACAGGAAATGTTATGGATCCATTACCAGTAAAATTGATTCAGTACAGTGGTGTAAATGTAGTCGTAAAATGGAGTATTCTGGAGCTGGAGTTTGTAGTTTGAGAAACCTCTTATGATTCTTATGTGCCCCTCATTCATTGATAGCCTCCATCTGAATGACGACTAAAGATGATTGGAAATAAAAGACCTAGAAGACACCTTAGAGAAGCGTAGAAATCAGTTCAGAAGTTAAAATATTTACGTTTATTTTATTATTTTTAAAGATTTTATTTATTTGTCAGAGAGAGAGCGAGCACAAGCAGACAGAGAGGCAGATAGAGGCAGAGGGAGAAGCAGGCTCCCTGCCGAGCAAGGAGCCTGATGTAGGACTTGATCCCAGGACGCTGGGATCATGACCTAAGCCAAAGGCAGCTGCTCAACCAACTGAGCCACCCAGGCGTACCTAGTTTGTTTGTTTTATTTTATTTTACTTTTTTTAAGTTATTTATTTATTTTTTTAATTTGTCAGAGAGAGAGAGAGCGGGCACAGGCAGACAGAGTGGCAGGCAGAGGCAGAGGGAGAAGCAGGCTCCCTGCCGAGCAAGGAGCCCGATGTGGGACTTGATCCCAAGACGCTGAGATCATGACCTGAGCCGAAGGCAGCCACTTAACCAACTGAGCCACCCAGACGTCCCTGTTTGTTTTATTTTTAATTCAGCATTTAAATATTGAACATTTATGCTTCGCTGCAGTGCAGTGCGCTTGTAGCCTAAGTTAACTAAACGAGGCCTGTGTCAGGGTCCTCAAGACCACTGCCACGTTCAGAGAGCTGCAAGGAGAGGAGGACTCAGGATAGTGTCCATATGGCTAGCCATATGGGGTTCTTAACAGCGACATAATGACAGCTTCCTTATCAGCAAAAGGGCACAAACAGAGGCTGGAGGAATCCAGGGGCAGGTGTCCTGTGCTGCTCCCTCATTGAGGGTCATCCCAACAATGAAAGTACAGTAGTGTGTGTAGTGTTTCTGCACAGGGAAGCTCACTAAAGACCCAGCACCTGGGGACCTCTGCATGGCACACAGCAGCGTTGCAGACTCCAGGACAGCAGGTGCTCGGCACAGGGAGCCCCTGTTATATCAGCTGGGGAGTGGTGGGCACACTCCAGAAACCAGGCTCCCAGATGGCAGCCAAGGGCTACCTTGCAAGTAGCCATGTACCATAGAATGTTGAAGAGAGAGTGATGTCTCTTATTCTTCAGGTATTGTGCTGGGTGGTGTGGGTTCCTTAGTGAGCATTGGAGATCAGTTCTCTGCCTATGCAGGGCTTACTTTCTCGTGGGAGGACAAAAGAAATCAAGTTGGAATAACCAGGGTAAAGCCCAGACCCTGAAAATTCGATCGTAGATGTAAATTAGGTAGATGATAATAGGGTAGAGGGTTTGTTGCACTCCTTAGGCAGCCATAACAAAATACCACAGACAGATAAACAGCAGAAAGCTCTTGGCACAATTCTGGAGGCCAGGGTCGAGGTGCCTGTGTGATTGGGTTCTAATGAACGGGTCATGCTGGCTTGTGCATAGCTGCCTTGTAGCCTTGTAGCTTTACCCTCATGTGGCCTTGCTTCATTTGTGCAAGTGGTGGGGGTGAGGTCTGCTCTGGTGTTTCTGATAAGGATACTAATCCTTTTGGATCAGGGCCCCACCCCTTGATCTCATTTAACCTTAATTCCTTTGAGATCCCATTTCCAAATACAGCCACACTGATGGTTAGGGCTTCAACATAGAGGTTTGGGTGTGGGAGGGTATTAAGGGGGCTGCACAAACATTCAGTGCACAACACGGTCACATGGAGAAGCCAGTTCTAGACATGAAGGCCAAAATGAGTGAGCTGTGTGAATTGGGGGAAAGTGTTCCTTGAAGGAATGACAAATATGAATGTTTTAGGTCAGGAAGGGACTTGGTGACTTCAGGACAACACAAAGGAAGCCTTTCTGCTTGGGGGTGTATGTGCCAGGGAGATAGAGCAAGACCTAGGTCATACATTGACTTGTAAGCAGTAGGAAGGTGGTTAGATTGATTTAAGTAATTTTAAAGTAATTTTATTTTATTTTTTTAAAAATTTTTAAATATTTTATTTATTTATTTGTCAGAGCGCAGGAGCGAGCACAGGCAGACAGAGTGACAGGCAGAGGCAGAGGGAGAAGCAGGCTCCCTGCCGAGCAAGGAGCCCGATGTGGGACTCGATCCCAGGACGCTGGGATCATGACCTGAGCCGAAGGCAGCTGCTTAACCAACTGAGCCACCCAGGCGTCCCTAAAGTAATTTTAAAAAATAAAGTTTTTATGTTTTCTAAAAAGATTTTATTTATTTGAGAATGAGAGGGAGAGCGTGCACGTGCGCACAAGCAGGAGGAGGGAGGGGTATAGGGAGAGAGAGAAAAGCAGACTCCCCACTGAACAGGGAGCCTGATGTGGGGCTTGATCCCAAGAACCTGGGATCATGACCTGAGTTGATGACACTTAACCAACTGAGCCACCCAAGTGCCTTGATTTACATGTTGTTGTTTTAAATATTTGTTTATTTGAGAGAGCATGCGTGCAAATGGAGAGGAGGGCAGAGGGAGCTGGGCAGGGAGACAAGCAGAACCCTGCTGAGCACAGAGCCCCACATAGGACTCAGTCCCATGACCCTGAGGTCATGACTTGAGCCAAAAACAAGAGTCGGGCACTTAGCCAACTGAGCCATCCAGTCTCAGATTTACGTTTTTAAAAGTTTGCCCCGAGTGCATTGTGGAAAATGTAATGGGAAGCAGGGAAACCAGGTGGAAGGTTATTTCACTGAGAAAAGTGGAGAGAGTTGTGGGTATCTGGGATATACCACAAATGACCAATCATAAAGCAGTCCCATTTTTCTAGTGAGAAAAAAGTAAAAATTTCCAAATGTGTACTTAGTCTAACAACGTAACATCTAAGGTAATGCAAAGTTGTAAGTTTAATTTACAAAGACTTCACTTTCTGCTCTCACATTTCCTATGACCACTTTATTCAGACTCTTAACCTCCTTCTCAAAACTAATATTTCTTTCTTTTTTTTTTTTTTTAAAGATTTTATTTATTTATTTGACACAGAGAGAAATCACAAGTAGGCAGAGCAGTAGGCAGAGAGAGAGGGGGAAGCAGGCTTCCTGCTGAGCAGAGAGCCCGAGGTGGGGCTTAATCCCAGGACGGACCCTGAGATCATGACCTGAGCCAAAGGCAGAGGCTTAACCCACTGAGCCACCCAGGCAACCCTCAAAACTAATATTTCTATACTAGACTCTGATTTTAACCACCGGACCTCTTTTTCCCTCATCCCCTATCTTAGGGTATTTTCAGTGAAAAAAACACATGGGTCTTAAGGTTTTGTGCCTGAAGAGGTTAAATGAAGGATGATGCATTACATGAAATGGCTGTCTTGGTAATTATATTGAAAATGTGCTTAGAAAGTTTCAAAATTCCAGAAAATTTAAAAATGGGGAAAAGTTCACAAACGATTTCTCATTCTTCAAGCTTGTAATGGCTTTATTAGTTCCTCTATCAATCCTGTTAATTTTCTGTCTTCTCCATTAGAATGTAAACTTCACAAGGTCAGGGGCTGACTGTTTCCTGTCCCAAGGCCTCATGCGCTCAGGGTGGAGGAAATCCTCTCCTCAGAATATTGGATCAGTCTTTCTACCCTCCTTTCTTGGTCCCTCCTTGCTCTTGATGAATATTTTACATTTTCTCTCCATTTTATAAACTTATATTTGACAACAACCAGAGGTGACTTACTGTACTGCCTGTATCTTATTCCTTTTTATAGGGTTTTCTTTTTTCCCCGTACCTGGATAGATCTTATGCTAAGGACTGAGAGACAGCCTTAACCTTCTGAAGTGTTCATCCCTTCAAATAGTGTTGCTAGTTTTGTATTCTGTAAACACAGCCATAGAAGAGGCACTGGGGGAGCTCAGTCCATGGAGTGTCTGCCTCTTGGTTTCGGCTCAGGTCATGATCTCAGGGTCATTGTGTTTGGGCTCCAAGTTCAGCGGGGAGTCTGCTTGAGATTCTCTCCCTCTGCTTCTCCCCCTACTTTCGTGCCCACACTCTCTGAAATCAATTAATAACCCAAGAAAAACCCAACTGTGGAAGCATTCACGGGCTTTTCTTTCTTTATAGAACAAGTCTTGCAAGTAAATGGTCACATGACATGGCAGCAGGATAACCAAGAGAAGCTTAGAAATATGAAACAAGATCATGAATGTGATGCACTTGGGAAAAAATTCAATCTGAGCATGAACTTTGTTCCGTTAAGGAAATCAAACAGTGAAGATGATGTAGATGGATTACTTTTAAAACATCACTTAGATTTACTTATTCCAAAAGCAGATTATGGAAAAACGGAAGCAGGTGGCTTAAGTGTATTTGATAAGTTGTTTCTCCCTCCCAAACCTGAGGAAACTGATAATTGGTTAAAATACTATGAATATGATAAATACGATAAAATTAACTCTAAGAAGTCACAGATTATCATATATCATAGAAACCGTTTAGGGGAGAAACTCTATGAATGCAGTGAATGTAGGAAACGCTTTAATAAGAAATCAAGTCTCATTAAACATCAGAGCAGACATATAAGAGAGATCGCCTATGGCTGTGGTAACTGTGGCAAAACCTTTCCCCAGAAGTCACAGTTTATTACGCATCACAGAACTCATACAGGAGAGAAACCTTATGATTGTGGCCAGTGTGGGAAGGCCTTCTCCCAGAAGTCACAGCTCACATCCCATCAGAGAACACACACAGGAGAGAAACCATATGAATGTGGTGAATGTGGGAAAGCCTTCTCCCGGAAGTCACATCTCATCTCACACTGGAGGACACACACAGGTGAAAAACCCTATGGGTGCAACGAATGTGGGAGGGCCTTTAGTGAGAAGTCAAATCTTATTAATCATCAGAGAATTCATACAGGAGAGAAACCTTTTGAATGCAGAGAATGTGGGAAAGCTTTCAGCAGGAAATCACAGCTCGTTACACATCACAGGACTCACACAGGAACAAAACCCTATGGATGTAGTGATTGCAGAAAAGCCTTCTTTGAGAAATCAGAGCTTGTTAGACACCAGACAATTCATACTGGAGAGAAGCCCTATGAATGCAGCGAATGTCAGAAAGCCTTCAGAGAGCGGTCGAGTCTCATTAACCACCAGAGAACTCACACAGGAGAGAAGCCTCATGTGTGCATTCAGTGTGGGAAAGCCTTCTCCCAGAAGTCACATCTCATATCCCATCAGATGACACACACAGGAGAGAAACCCTTTGTATGCAGTAAATGCGGGAAAGCCTTCAGCAGGAAATCTCAGCTTGTTAGACATCAGAGAACTCACACAGGAGAAAAGCCCTATGAATGCAGTGAATGTGGGAAGGCTTTCAGTGAAAAATTAAGCCTTACTAATCATCAGAGAATTCACACAGGAGAAAAGCCCTATGTGTGTAGTGAGTGTGGGAAAGCCTTTTGTCAGAAGTCACATCTCATATCCCATCAGAGGACTCACACAGGAGAGAAACCCTATGAATGCACTGAATGTGGGAAAGCCTTTGGTGAGAAGTCAAGTCTTGCAACTCACCAGAGAACTCATACGGGAGAAAAACCGTACGGGTGCAGGGATTGTGAAAAAGCCTTCTCCCAGAAGTCACAGCTGAATACTCATCAGAGAATCCACACAGGAGAGAAACCCTATGAATGCAGTCTTTGTAGGAAAGCTTTCTTTGAGAAATCGGAACTAATTAGACATCAAAGAACTCATACAGGAGAAAAACCATACAAATGCAACGAGTGTGGGAAAGCCTTCAGGGAGAAGTCAAGCCTCATCAATCATCAGAGAACACACACAGGAGAGAAACCCTTTGAGTGCGGTGCATGTGGCAAAGCCTTTTCTCGGAAATCACACCTCATACCACATCAGAGGACACACACCGGCGAGAAGCCCTATGGCTGCGGCGAATGTAGGAAAGCCTTCTCTCAGAAGTCACAGCTTGTTAATCACCAGAGAATACACACAGGAGAGAAGCCCTACCAGTGCCATGAATGTGCGAAAGCCTTCTCCCAAAAGTCACAGCTCATTAATCACCAGAGGACTCATACAGTGAAGAAATCCTAGGACTGGGGTTACTACTACTCTTTGACATTGCTCTCACCTCTTCGTACTTCAGAAAATGCAGTTAGGGTAAACCTTTCAGATAAATAGTTGCATCACATTTTACATCTGTCTGGGTAATCTTTTAGGGTAGGAACTCTGAGGTTATGTAGGGAGAGCTTTCAGCAGGTTAACCTGTTTGTATAAGAACCCTGAGAGTAGAATGAGCCTTTGAGATATAGTGAATTTCAAAACCCTGTTAGACATACAGAGGGAAATGAAAAGCAACGAGGAGTTCTGTGAACATCAGAAAGCCTTGCAGAGGTGACACCTCATTTGCTGTTGGGAAATATCCTCACTGGGGTAAACCCTAGTCCAGTAAATGAAGAAAAGCCCCATGAATGTAGCAATTAATGTCCTATTTTCATCAAGAAGTCACAGGTCATTGTACATTAAGAAAATACTCTCAGGAATGAAGCTCAGTGGAAATGCTAAATATGGGACAATCTTCCAACAGGTAATCCAACCATACTGTATTTTGGGGGAATTCATAATGTGGGTCAGACTAACAATTTAAGGAAACATGTGCCCCTAGAAATAAGGCTATAAAGGGAAGCCATACGTTTTTTAATGGGTGGGGTTATCAGAAATGCCCAATTCTAATGGTTGATGTGTTCACTCTGAAGAATGAAGTCTTTAAAAATGTGTGAATAAATCGAGTCACTGAAGCATCTGAATAAGACATTTCTTAGTGGTACTTATGGCTTATTTTCCTGTGTTACACGATGTGTCTCATATTTTGGAATCACATGTATAAATATAATTGCGAGCATGAAATGCACATACCATACCTGGTAGTGCCTCTGATGTCAGGACATACCACGTGCTGCTGGTTTTTCTGTTTCACTGATAAAGTCAAAAGGGCAATTAATACAACACCTCTTACTGCTAATATGCAGCTTAAGTGATAGCACCACATCCTTTTTCTTAATGGCTTGTTGGCATATAAAAGGGGTCTGTTGTTGCTGACCTTTCTCTTCAGTTATGAAAGTCAACATTATATAAATGTGTTTGCAACCTGAGAGAAACAATTTATATAAAATCTGGTTAATAAGTATTCAAAGGCAGGAACCACAGCCTAGCAATAGTGACTCATGAATGAACAGAAGAAAGCAGGTGTGTGAACTCTATTACTCAGCTCTGACTCAGGCTAAATGCCAGTCATGCTATGCATAGTCTTATTCCTATTCATCTTGGCACCTCTGTGCATCAAGTAGATGTACTTAAATACAGCCTGTATGTTACTTCACTCTGATGAAATATCATGATGCTGTGTGCTGTTACATTTTTGGTGTTTCTTAAAATATCTTGTAAAAAAACTAGCTGGAGAAGCCAATTTAAGAGTCACTGTTCAGGAAAATGTAAAATATAGATTTTTGTGGTGAGAAAAATGTTTTTGGTGTATTCAAGGAAGCCTGTTTTGCCTTCCTGTGGATTTCTGTGACTACTGGATTGGTATCAAGAAATAGGATTTTCACTGTTGCATCATTTGAAATATCTGTGTTTCTCCTTTCATCACCAGTTGCACCCTCTACATGGAGACTCTTGCTGTGAACCTTTCATGATCAGTGGGGTTCGCTTTGGCAGTGCATGACCCACCCCTAGCTTAGGTAGAACTTTGCAGTGATCTTTACAATGTTCCTTGACAAAGTCAACAGTATTCTGTGTATGATGGTGAAATTCAGAGAAGTCCAGCCCTGACCTTGTTACCAGACTTGGAAAAAATCAAGACTTCTCTCATACACAAGTTGCTTTATCAGTATGGTGTCTTGTACTTTTGATTCTAGCAGTATTTTTTTTCCTTTAATTGCCAATTTTAACATCATTGTTGAAAATTGGGACTTCAAAGAGTAATTTTCGAAACCAGCGTACCAGGTTAAAAGTATCTTAAGTTCTCAAGTTTGTATTCATTCTCAAATGTATGGACTTCTACTTCTCTGCATAATACCTGAAAGTGATTTTTTCTTTTTAAGATTTTATTTGTTTATTTGACAGACAGATCACAAGTAGGCAGAGAGGCAGGCAGAGAGGAAGAAGCAGGCTCCCTGCTGAGCAGAGAGCCAGATGTGGGACTTGATCCCAGGACCCTGGGATCATGACGTGAGCTGAAGGCAGAGGCTTTAACCCACTGAGCCACCCAGGCGCGCCCCCTGAAAGTGATTTTTATCAACTTCATTGTGACAGGGTAAGGTCTTATTTTGTAGATTCCCGTTTTTAATTTCCATCCATCCTGATTCTCTTTACTAGTCCCAGAGGTTGATTCATTAGTTCTTGGATTGAGCTTGGAGTCTGTTGTCTAAAAGTGACCTAATTTTGCTCACTTCAACTCTAGATGATTCCACTTACTACTAAGCATTTAAACCCAGTACTTTGCTCACTAAATAATAGAGCTTCGGCACTAGCCCATTGGTCTAATACCCAACAGCAGGTTTTTTCCCTTAGTGCCAGTTACCAGTCATCAGAAGGGCTAATGCTGGCGGCAGAGGTCTCGTTTATCAATATACCTTCTGTGGAGGCCCAGCTATGTTGTGTAGAACTCACTAGCGCCTCTTTCTGAAGTCACAAGAGGGTTTTGATTCTGAAATTAGATATTTCTAGTGTCTGTCTTTTAAGTTACCTTGGTAAACCATAAAAAAATGTGACCCCACATTTCCGCTCATTGGTTCCTACCACAAATCCCACCCCAAGAAGAAAACTGATTTTAAAGAGGGATTTATGTGTAGCTTCCTGGGGCACAGTAGGTTATGTTGGTTGAATGTGTATGGAGACCAGGTGGGAGGAGCATCCCCACCCAGGTTCCCCCACTGGCCTGGAGACAGTCCTGCAGAGGACAATTCCTACTGCATTCCTTTTACTAAATAAAGTCCAAGTTTTGGGACCTGTCCCAGGAGGGCCTCTGTTCAGTGTTTCTCTGTGGGCTTTGGTAATCAGTTACCTCTGTGTGGATCCCTGTGCTAGACATTTTGATTTCAAGATCAACCCTTGTAGATCCCGAGAAGAAGGAAACCCAAAGAATATCCAGTTTATGCGGCAATACCTGTATCAAAGAGCAGAAAGCAGATCAGTGGGGTTTTGGACTCTCCACTTGAGGCTCTCTCATTGGCCGCTTATTCCAGCAATATGCTTGGGTTGTCGATTTCGCCGAACTCCTGAGTCTGTAAATACCGTACGGACAGGCTGGTCTGGCACCAAGTGCGGACACGCTCACCCCCACCACGACCCTTGTCCATTTCCCACACTTAGTAGTTACTTTAAAGTTCAATTCTGATTATGCGCACCTCTGTTGAAATACCATGTGGCTAATTATGGACCTAAAGTGTACTGGCCTCAGGGTAGATGAGGACTTCCACACAAACCCAGCCTGTTATTTCTGAATATCTGTCCTCCTACACAGTACTTTTTTAGCCTCAAACTACTTGCAGTTCCTTGAGGTTTCTACGGTTTCACAAAGCTTTTTGCCAATCTTCTGTGCGTGAAATGCCTGTGTTCCTTGTTAATGCCTGTCCACACTTTATGAACCTGCACGCGTGTTTTGTCACTGTGATAATGTAGCAATCACATGTCTTTTCCATTAGAAGGCTTCTGGAAAGCTGGGACTACCTTCTTTGTATAGTTTTAACAACATGAAGCTGTGACATATGTGCTCTCGGTGGCTCCCCCCCCCCCCCCCCAGGGAAGCATTGTCTACAGAGAGGCAAGAATGAAGCCATGGAAACTTGTGCGCCAAGAGCTGCTGCTTCTGGTCTTGATGTCCAGGTTCACTTCTGCCCTTTTCATGCCTTGATTGTTGCATTCTTCTGTGAGATATTCCAAATATCCTTGTAATAAATTCTGATGTTAGCTTTGACTGGTTCAAGTTGTGTTTGTTCCTCACACAGGAGGTCAGGCTGTGTCATGACTTGGATTCTCTGGGAGTGGATCCGCACATGAAGTTTGGAATGCAAGTGCTTGTTGACGATCAGCTGCTGTGAGGCAAAGGAAGGGTGGTGGGTCAGGGGAAGAGGTGAGGTGGCACAGAGGTGGTAGAGACGCTTGCCACGTCGGTAGGGAGCTCTGAAGCTAGTGCAGCTCAGGAGTGTCTCATGTTGGGCCCAGATGGTCAGGTCTCTGCAGCCCTGAGGCGCTCTGTCCCTGGAGGCCTGCTGCCCTGGGAAGGGGATTGCCCCATGTCAGGCATTTCTTTCCAGCTGTGGCCTGCTCCACAGAAGCCAACAACTGGAGGCAGCCTGCGGGCCACTCTCCCTGCCACTGGGCAGCAAGTCCTTCCTTGGAGAGGGTTGGGCAGCCCACCTCTGTCACCACAGTCTGGCCCTTTCACTGCTGAGCGCCATTTTCCCAGCGTTGGGTCTGTCTGAGTAGAGCCTGAGGAAACAGGTCGTTAGGACCAACTGGCCCCTACTGGTGCTGTCCTCTCTCACCTGGGAGCCATTCTGGGACCTCTGCTGGCCTCGGTGGCTCACCTCCTTCCTGAGGGGCCTGAGCCATGGTTACCATGGCCTGCCCTGACCCGAGGTGATGGTAAATTCAAGCAGCACCTGTGCGGATCACCAGAATCCATTCATCCCTCCTCATCCTGTTATGTACGTAGCCCTGCGCCCTCTTCCTTGTGATGCCTTGGGAAGCCCTACAGAAAGGGACTCCTGGCCCGCTGGCACCTGGACAAGAGGAGCACAATGCCCATTTGGTACCTGTAGCTGGCAATTAAGTAGAAAATTTGCTTCGTCTCCTGGTGAAAAGTTGTTCCCTTTGGGGATCAAGACCTGTAACCCTGCAGAGCCCAGAGTTGTGGGTATGGGAAGCACAAAGTCCCCAGAGGTAATCATTGGTAATGGTGGTGGTACACAGACCCGCGTCTTCCACTTTGGGGACAGAGCACTGCAGAAGGTCTTACCTGGCTCACAAGCTGCATTTGGAGGGACGGCACCCTGTTCCTACAGAAATGTCCCTTTGGAACTGGGCGTACGCGGTACCCTCGCAAGGCCTTTCCAGCGGTGAGCTGTGTAATACCTCCGGTGTGGCCTTTTGTGGTGGGCATATTCTCTCCCCCACCCCTCACTCTGCGGCAGAGTTGTTCTTCTGGCCTGAGACAGTGTATGAGAGCTCCTATACTGTTCAATCATTTTGTAAGTGACGCCCCCCTGCGCTTTTAAAAGATTTTTTTATTTGAGGGAGAGAGGGCACACAAGCAGGGGGAGCAGCAGGAGAAGCAGGCTCCCTGCTGAGCCAAGAGCCCAACGTGGGGCTCCATCCCAGGACCCCAAGATCATGACCTGAGCCGAAGGTGGATGCTTCAACTGAGCCACCCAGGCGCCCCTGTTACGTCAGCCTTTGGATGGTGGTGCTGGCCTAGATAAGGTGGGCAGGAAAGAAAAACCTACCTGGGTTATGCTTTCTATTGTGAGAATGGTGGCCTTTCAGGCCAAAATGGTCAACTTGACACCAAGTCCCAGTTGGTCTCCTCAGGGAATGGTGCTGTACTGGGGGGCTCAGCTCTGGTTCCCTTGTTTTGGACATTCCCTAATGGCAGTAGTGAAATCAGCCCTGTGAGAGAGATTTTCTGCTGTCGGACAGATTGGCATTCTTGGCGACTGGATTAACCCCTGCTCTGGATCCCTGGTCTTCGGCTGAGGGTCACCGTAGTGGGGAAGGCAAGATGCAGGCCTCTGACACGTACTTCCAGAGAGGATAGTACATCAAAAACAGCACTGCACTTGGAGGGGAGGGAGGGGCAGAGTAGTGCTCCTCTAGACCTTTGGGATATGTTGGTAGAGTGCCTCTCACACTGCTATCTAGTTCAGTAGTTCAGGCCCTTTAGGAGCCCAGGAAACCCTACAGACCACACAGACTACAGACAAGTTCAATCACGTAATGGTCCCGCTTGCAGACCTGGCACCGTCTTCTAAAGCGGATTTATATGCCCTCAGGGACACAGGATGTACACTTTGATTCGACAAATGCATTCTTTTTATCCTGCTCAGGAAGGAATCAGATGTCTGCATCAGCATGGAGCAGACCACATCACACATCACAGTTTGCCCCAGGGCTGCCATCAGTCTGCAGAGGGCCAGGCTATCTGGACATAGGCCGGTACCAGTGAAATCGTGCCCATCCAGCGAGATGGTGGAGAAGGGGCTGGCACGTTAGAGGTCCTGATACCCCATGTACATTCCAGGGAGAAGGTGACAAGCCCTGAGAAGGTGAGCAGCTTACTGTGGAAGATAACATGTGACTCACTTTGCTTTATATGTATGATTCAGGGAGTTTTGGTAGGCTGTTGTCTGCGGCAATTTATGTTTACGGACATCAAGTTATAGATGCTGACTTTGGATCTCCTGTAGTTACACTGAACTTTTAATTTGTATTTGTGAATTCTCTTTTATTCTCATTCCCTCTTGGCAGAAATTTGCCCATTTGTTTGCTTTTACGATGAACAAGATCTTGATTTTGTTGAACCATCAGTATCTTTGTTTGTGTTCAGTTGATTTTCTGAAATCGGACTTAACAGAGGCCAATACAAAGACAAGAGGTCAGAAACTCCCTAGCATAATATAGGGATTTAAGGAAACACGAGGCTGTAGGTCTGTTATGGGTAATCCACTCACCAGTTTCCCCAATCTTGACCTCCAGGAGAGGCACCGAGAAATTGGTGGGTAAGAGGAGCACCAGCATTCTATAAAAATGTGCTAATTGCTGTGCTAGAGGCCAAGGGTGCCCCAAAGTCAGGTTCCTGATATGAAAGGAGACTCCAGGGTTCTGTGGTGGAACAGGCCTAGTAGCAGAATTTAATTTAGGGAGACAAGATGGTAGGGTTATTGTGGTAGGCTCAAGGTCAGGATGGTAATTGGAACTGGTGTCCATGCAGGCAACTCTGGAAGTTGCTAATTGATATTATCTTATCTCTATAATCAAAAATGTAGAAGCTGGAAATCCTTAATTTTAGACCCAATCATTGGGTCACAAGTACATGCTGTAAAACTGAGGAATCATCAATAGGTCATTTTACCATTTGTCAGGCTGACCGCTTCCAGGTAACCGAATAACACGCAAGGGCTTCACCATGACCAGGACCCCATTATTATACTTCCTTTGCCCTCGGATGGCCCACTTACCTGAAGCTATCCAGGATGTGCAAGAGTCACACTGCTCCTGTGTGCTTTCTCTGACCCTCCTAGGCATTCATGTGAGATACAAATCCCCCCTGCTTCATGCCCACTGCCCGAGTGCAGAGTTCAACCATGTTGCCTTTCCCTCAGACTTCCTCGTCCCCGTTTGCTTTGTTCCTGTAAGGATCCTACCAACCAGCCGGGATACCTGTGCGTCTCCGAGCTTCCAGCTGTCCCTCCATCTGTTACGCAAACTCCTCAGGGCACTGCTCATAGCTTTGACCACTAGCAAGGGTTCTCTCAGGGGGCTCCACAAACTGAAGGGCTCACGTAGTCCTTTCTAGACGACACATGATGCCCCTGTGCTACTTCCTCTTCCACTGGGCTTTAGATGCTCCCCAGGGCCTGATACCAGATGAATCGTTCCATGGTACAACGAATTCAGCAGCCATCAAGGAACCTGACATTACATCTAGTACCAGTTACAAAATCACACGCTGGGGAAGTGTGCAGGCTCCACGAGGGCCCTATGGCGTGGAGGACTCTGCTTTTCAAGAAGTTTTCTATCCCCGAAGCCGGGCTTTGCTACAGAACCCTAGAGCTCTTTGGAGCTGTGGCACTCCCGACAGCATCCTGCTCTGCCTTGGGTGCTTCTCACACAGCTAGACCTTCTGCACCACGTGAGTTCAGCCGGAGGATGCCTCACACCCATGCCGTGCTTGCCGCAGAGCTCTGTCGCTCTAGGTGCCACTCGAAATCGGAAGCTTTACTAACTATTGCAGTGGGGAACCCTGCCTAGGTG
>RCUC01118235.1:0-13723 GCA_003697995.1 Taxidea taxus jeffersonii
TTACTTTCTATTTTACTTGTTTGAGAGAGTGAGAGTGCACATGCATGCGCACAGGGAGAAGGACAAGCAGACTCCGTGCTAAGTGGGGAGCCCAACATGGGGCTCGATTTCCTAACCCTGAGATCATGACCTGAGCTGAAATCAAGAGTTGGATGCTTGACCGACTGAGCCACCAAGGCTCTATTATTAAGATTTTTTTAAATCAAACATGATTTAGCCTTTGGATATACCAAGTGACAAAACATCGAACTTTATTACTGTGGAGTTCAAAGTGAGCCCTTTTTTGGGTGAGGCAAACTGAAGCTTCCTCAAAAAAAAAAAAAAAAATCCTGATTGACTTATTAATTTCTAACAGTTATTTATGGAAAAGTCAAACATACACTTTATCCAGTATTATAACTGAAGGATTCAGTCTGTCAAAAGGATACAAAAAGGTACATTTAAAAATGGTATATAGCAGGGGCACCTGGGTGGCTCAGTGGGTTAAGCCCCTGCCTTTGGCTCAGTCATGATCTCAGGGTCCTGGGATCGAGCCCCTCATCGGGCTCTCTGCTCAGCGGGGAGCCTTGCTTCCCTTCCTCTCTCTCTGCCTGCCTCTCTGCCTACTTGTGACCTCTGTCTGTCAAATGAATAAATTAAAAAAAAATCTTAAAAAAAAAGTGGTATACAGCAAAAAATTCTTTAGAATTAAAATAAAAAAGACAGAAAATTCCCTTTTCATTTTAGGTTAGACATTACAGAACTGGCTGCATGTAGGTTGACTGATGGCTTTAGTATTATAAGAAGCTAACTAACACAAAGCACTGAGTACACTCATAATCTACTAAGCAATGCTTAAACTAACTGCAAGTACAAGTTAAACGTGGTCGCTATGTGAATCTTAATTTTAAACAAGCATATACACCAGGGCTTCCTGGTATATTATTCTTCTGATATTAAACTGGGCCGTCTAAGGAGATATTTCGATAAGCCATACAAGCAGCTGGTTAGAAGATGAGGTCAGCACTTACCTAAGCAAAGAGCGGGATGAGTCTGATGTATGAAGGCAGGTATGCTGGAAGGGGGCAGGTGTCAAATTTTCAAGTGTGTGAGGAGCCGATAAAAATGCAAGTGGGCTTGACCTACACGGACAGCTGATGAGCTATGCTGTCCAGCACAGAACAGTGCATAAAGCATAAAGCATCTGCTCAAAATAACTAGTTCTGTGCTCTTTAGAGACGATGCATTGCAAGCTTAGGTTTTTATATGTGAGATTCTGACACTGCAGATTATTCTTGCTTAGTTTTTAGAAACAGAAGATCTGCCTTGCTTACGTCCTCCCTATATTCTTGTCTTTTGCATTTAAAAGAAGGCACAGTGGAGACAGAAATAAGACAGAGCATCCATAAAGCAGTAGTTAATGCAAGAGGAGCAGCTAGCTTACCTTAGGGTGGTGGGCCCTGTGCCTGCGGTCTATCGTCACATCTCCTCTCTGAATTGGGGAAGAGACTTCTGATCTGTACGTTCGTTGAGGGGAGTATCCCTGATAAGCAGCTATTGACCCATGGGAAGGTGATGTGGGAATAGAGTGCATGGTCTGATCAGAAATATTAACCATGGTTTTGGGACTGGTCAAAGGACCGTGACGAGGGAGGGTGCTCTGCTTATTATAGAACTGACGCTGCTGCCATTCGTAAAGCTGCCACATCGTGTCATCTCTCATTGATCTCCGTTTCTCTTCTGCTCCAGGTCCTACTGCTTGGTCATGAGTGGAAGGGGTTACACTGCAGATACTTTCCGGCCTGGTCTTGCTGTTCCTTGGGAGTGTTCTATAACCCTCGGGATAGCGAGCCATAACCTGGGCTCTGTGGCTTGGCATATTTCTTGGTAATGTCTGATAAGAAATTACTCTAAAATTAAAAAAAAAAAAATTGAAATGTAAACATGAACAAGAGAGTTTTTTCCTAGATTCTGAATTAGAATACACTCCCCCCCCCTTTCTGGTAAGTAAAATATATCTATTGGGACTTTCTTTTAAAAAGTTGATCAAAATTTTACACAGGATATAAAATATTCGTGAATAGATTTTAACTTTTGTATGAAATTCAGTTTGATGAATTTACTACATTAAGTAAAAAAATCTTTGTTATTTACATAAAAGACTATTAATTCACACAATGTACAGTTTGGTTAAAAAAGGACAATACTTATTAGTAAGAATGTCTAAGGTCTAATCTCAAGTCTGTCTCCATAGCTTGTTTTTAGATCAACAGACACCTAGCATCTTTTCCTACATCTCACCAGAACAGTTAAGTGGGAGTAGGAATGGAATGGAATCTGTGTAGGAATGGAATCCTGAAGTATTTGAGTTGAGCCTATGAAGCCAGAAGACAGGAAGTGAACTCCTGCAAGGTGTGTGTGATTCCTCTACTGCAATGCTTCCTTCAGAAAGCAAGACTATTTCTGGAAGAAGTACATTAGTACATTTGTGGTTAGAAAGAGAAAATTTCCCTTGATAACTTTTCTTAATTTGAAAAATAAAAATGACTTGAAGCTAAAGCTCAAAATTGAGCCATTTAAAGACAAAATACTTGAACATGACAATATTTAGATATACAACTGCAAAATTCAGGAATTTTCCATGTTTCTAGTGTAGAAATGAATATTCCACCTTGGTATAAACATTTGTGGGAGGCTTTTTAAAGCAATCTGAAAGTTCCTCATGGACATTAAGCAGCTAAAATAAAGTTCTTCTAAAACGTTGTATTTTTGGATATGGATACATTAGGCCCATTACTAAGCACAGATTACTTATCCCAGTTTCCTAAAGTGAAAGAGTAAAGTAGAATTTTAGTTCACAATTTTTTAAAAAAAGACACTGCAATAAAAGCACTGCTCTGAATTTATCAAAACTATCCTTTTGCTAACCTCATGCCAGCAGATACATTAAATAAAAAGGATTTTCAAGAAGTCAATTAAATTAATTTAATTAAGTTAAAAATTTCAATCAAGTTAGCATTTGTGTTTCCCTACTATCTTCAGAGGTAGTCATTAGCTGTAATTAACAAATCTCATTCTAAAGGCAAACACAACCTTTTTCATAATAGTAACCACAATAAAATCTAGATTTAAAAGATCAATATTAAATCACAAGTATTCATCTTATGCTAGCATCTATATTGGGGATAAATTTATGTACTAATATAAAATGTAATTCAATAAACCATATGTGGGAGAGTTGGGACCCCATAAACTCAGGTTTCCTGACCTCTTCTTTCAACATTTAGTTAATGCTTTTCTTCTGTGTACTGTATTTTCAACACAGAGCATATTTTGGAATTGGGCATGCATAATTGCATAATATTTTGCTGTCTCCTACTGGATGTTAAAATGCCAAAAGGCTGTGATTACATAGACCAGAAAAGGCAGAAGACTCAATGTGTAAGGTACTTGACCATACTCTTTAATCATCTGGGGATCTTTGGCTGGTAACCTGAATGTCAGAGCTGTGTGAACCAAAGACTGTTGTTAGTAACAATGCCTACTAATGTGCTGTGGTAAGAAAATACTTTGTTGTGATTCAGTGTAATGAACTGGGTGCATCTGAGCTACGAGGCATGGGGAAATAAAAATCCCTGTGTAATTTGTGCCCACTAGGGTAGTAAAATGATGTTACCTTTACACAAACACCAGAGAGAGTCTCAAATATGCTTTTTTTTGTGTGGCTGAAAGCACCCACAGAAGGGATAAAGCCATGAAAAACATAGCAATACAGTGAAAAAATAGTAAAGTGGAGAAAAACAGTTGACCAAACTCAGGAGGGCCAGGATTCTTGCTCTTCTAAGTACAAAGACCTTGGAGTTCATCTGGGACTCAGACAACGTTAGAGTGTGTGGTGGGGTTTTTTTTTGGTAGGGTGGGTGTGGGGGAGTAATTCATGTTTTGAGGACAGAGTAGGAAAGACCAAGAGTATATATTCCTTTTAATTTTATTATTTAAAGTGATCCATTAAGCCCAGTGTGGGGCTCAAACTCATGACTCTGAGGTCAAGAGTCCCAGGCTCTACCGACTGAGCCAGGTACCCCTCACATTCCTTTCTTTAAAAAAAAATTCCTCATATTACTTTTAATATCTGGGATAAGGATAGTCAGTAGGCCGGCCAGAACTAGAATGAAGTCTCTTACTTCCTTAAACAGCATTCTTTTCATTATGTCAATGATACCCAAAACTTGGATTTAATGAAAAAGTGAAATAATCCTTCTATTTAAAGAAATTTCTCCCAAACTATGACAATTATTAAAAAAAAACTCTCAATTATAATGGTTTAATTAAAAATAAAAATAAACCCCCAAATTAGGAAGGTCATAATCTTAAAGTGCTACTAGAATCTTCATATTGCTACTCAAATCTGGCAAACTGAAACTTTTGGAGATTGGGTTTTCTTATCTATAAGATGATTTGATCACAAAACTATCTTATAGTTCTAAACTCCCTGTCTTACTATGTATTTGAGATATTTCCAATTCCTTCAACTGTTTCCCCCTAAACTAAATTTCCTTCATCATGCTGGTTGTTCCTCAGCTTCTCAAAGTCTTCACTTGTAACAAGCTTGCTCAGAATTGGACATTGTGCCTCACCCTCCCCTCCCTCCACCATCCCCACAAGGGCTACTGCAAGCAAGGCTAATCACTGGATGCCTCTGGGGCTGGAGTGAAGGAGAAAGGTACCCAGTACTCTGATGTAACCAGCATAAAGGTTCACTTCTTTGCTGCTTTCTCGCCACACGTATTTCCTACTTTTTTTCTCTGCTTGGTCATCCTTCATATTCCCACTCTGTTCACATTAAAGCTAAAAACTAGAAAAAGTCCAGAACCGGCAACCCCATGGCTATCTGCTTAGGAAGCACTGTCAGTCACAGAAATAGATTCCATCCTAGAAATTCTGTCCTAGTACTAAAGCAATTTACCCCAACGTACCTTCATTTGGTCATTTACAAACTCAAGAACTTTGGTCATTCACAAATTTAAGAACTATTATAGAGGCCTTAATATGCAAAAGCTCTGTACTAAGCACTGAACTATATCAGAGAAGAATACAGTGATAATATAAATACTAACTTTATATCTAGTTTGGAAATATGGGAAAAGATTATTTATAAACATGTAAGGATGGGACATACATTGTTAATCAATACACAATTAAAAAATGGTCTATAAACCAATGTTTAAATTCCATTTCAGAAACTACTGCACCAAACACCTCCATCAGTGCTCTTGAAGCACTCACAACCTGTGAGCTGGACCCCCTTGTAGAGATGTACATGGAATGTGAACTGTTAACGTACCATATGATCATTAAGAGTAGGCTAATTAATGATTACAAAGTTTAAAAGGCTCTTCTGCCATCTTTGAAACCACCTTTGAGGAATTTTAATAGAAAGTTAGGTTATTATCAAGGAAATTTATTTTTAGCCCATACGCTTTCTAGCATTTTGAGACCTGTTTTTCAAAAAACTAGTTTCCTTCAGTGGTTTTGCTCAAAGAAATTCAAATTAAGCAAAGTGTGATTTACTTTTTAAGTGAAAGCTTAAGAAATGAACACTGTGAGCTCCTTCATCAGGTTTGGTGCTCCATTCACCAGCAGCTGCCTGTCAAACACCATGAAAACCCTGTCCCTGGGATTCTGCCATGTAGAACAATGGATTAGGGCACCATGCGTCTTAACAGTGCTTGCCACGCACAAAGAAACTTAAAAGCTCTGCTCACAGATGCAGGGATCTACTATTTGACTAAATATTAAACCTCTTTTCTTTCCATCTGAACTTTAAAAGGAAGCCTTTCATAAAGTTTTACAAAATGAATCATACTATGAATAACCTATATGCTTCTTTCCAGCAGTAAAAATGATTTCATTATAAAACATCACAACTATTTTTTAAATATGAAGTTCATATGATAATGTAGATGATCTATCTCAATGACCCAAAGTACACTCTAGCCAGTGAATCCAAAGTTGGAGGAGAGAAAAACACAGGAAATCCTAGCTCCAAATAACCTTCAGAAGCTGTAGGTCTGCATTCAAAAGAAAAAAGTCACACAGAAAGCCTTTACGTATGTTAATTATACCAATCAAGAGACCCCAAAGTTCTTGAAACTAGTATTTATGCTCAACAATTAAGAAAACCTAACTTCCAGATGTCTGTTGAACCTTTTTAACTATAGTTTCACCTGTAAGAAAGTATGAAATCTTTGCAGACAGTGATTTCACTAAGAAGTGAGATTTAATTTGCTGGGTAGAGATTCAGCTAATTTTCTGGCTGGGATTTTTATTATTGTTTCCCTGAAAATGGTTACCTTAAGTAAAATCAAACATCTGTTCAGCCCCCGCCCCCCCCTGCCCCGAACTAACTCTGGCTTCTCTTTAGCCAGAAATAATAAATATGTCTCACAATTCTCCCTTGGGAAAATCAGAAAAGTGAGTGCTGAGGGTGGAGAAGAAGAAAATGAAAGTGAACACACTGTGGGAGTGTTTTTGCAGTGCTGGTTGAGGTAACAAAAGATGAGGCCAAGTGCACCCAGCCTTTGAGCTGTTCCTGAAAGGAGACACTCTGGCTGACAGGCGCAGACGTCAGCCACGCCAACTGAGCAAACTGGAAGAACGTTCCTATACCTCAGAAGTCTCACTGTTAGGTTAATCTTCATTTAACCGAAACACATTCATGTCATTGTTCTATGGTTTTCTACTACTGAGGGGTAAGAGTCACAGTAACGCTTCAGGTAATTCTTTCGACATTATTTTTAAGAATCTGCATCACCAAATTCCTGCCTAATTACAGAACACTGTTTCTCATCAGTAGGTGCCTGCTTTTCCTCCATTTCCTCTGGCCTTTACTTTGCATCTCCTTTGCAGGCCCCCACAATCCGTTTTTTCCCCCTTAAATATAAGTGTTCTTTCAGGTTTTCCTTTAAAATCTTTATTTTACCCAGCTAAATCTTTATTTTACTCCAGCTAAATAAATTTATCTTCTCTCATCCTTCCCTGTAAGGTACTTTTGATATAATGATGATGCCCCGAACCTTACTCAAGTCCAGATTTCTCCTGAGAGCTACAGACTTCAGGAACCTCAAATTTAACCTCTCCAGTCATTTATTATTTTCTCTCTTTCCAAATCTTCTCTATGTGGTTAAAGGCACTAAATACCACCCCTGATGGTCAGAGGCCTCAAAGCAGGGTGTCATTCTTGATTTTCCCCTATTATTCAAACTAAAATGCAAGAAATTGCTTACAATCAAGCATATCTAAGCACTCCACTAGTCTTGTCAATCCTACCTTAAATACATTTCCTTTCTTCTTATTTCACTTACTCCAGTAGCTTTTGAACTTTCTCTAATTTGTTCTCCAGATCCTGCAGCTGGAGAGATCTTTCTGAAATGTCAATGTGAACACATCCCTTCTGGCTTGTCTCCAGCCTCATTTCTCCCGCACCATTACAGCCGAAGCACCTACGCCATACTGGATGTCTCTGGGTTCCTTTTCCTGCTCCCCATCCACTCTTCAGTTTGGCCTATCTAAAACCAAGATAAGCACGCCACCTTTACATTTCAGCCTGTATTTCACTTTCTGCAGAAGGGTTCTCCTGGACCTACAGGTTGTGTCAGTTGTCCCTGTTCTTGTAGCATGCTCTTCCTTCATTTTAGCACAGTATACTGGACTTTTTATTTAACTTTCTCCTCTACAGGGCAGGGAGAAATCTGGACAGAACAATGGGACACAGAGAAAAAAAACCACTCATGTCTGATTACCATGAAGAAGAGTGGCAGGAAGCTATAATCCCTAAAAACACTACTTAAACTAGTATTTTTCAAGAGGTGTGTCAGAAACCAATCTCCAGGGGCATAGTGTGAAAGAAATCTGGGTTCCTAACACAGAAGGACAAGACACTTACCCCCTGGTTTCTTCTTCATGACCCCTCCCCTTCTGGATTTTAATCCACTGTTCCAACTGTTGCATTGAGTTTGTCCTCTGGATGACTCGGTCAGCCTCTGTGTGTAAGGGCCCTGTACTTGGGTGATTTCCACCTCTAAGATCTGCCAGGCTGACATTGACCGTTTTGTTCTCCGAACTATTCACATTGACTGGCCTATAGTGTCCAGTCTGAACTGGGCATGTTGAACTGCTCTCGTATTCAGATGGCAGCGAATTCAATTTTACGCTATTAATTTTTGTTAAAGGTCTATCTTGACCATCCTTCTGAAATCCGTATTTTTCAGCTTCTAATGCCTTTTTTTCTTCACTTTTGCTTATTTCCTTGTTTTTCTGGTTATTCTGGACCTCTGGTTTAATTAGCACTCTATGGTTGGGAAAGTTATTGATTTCTTTAGTTGGTGCATTTTCAGATGTAATCTTGTCCACTCTGAAATTAGAGAAGAAAATGGTAGTAAGTCAGATGAAATAATGCACGTGTTATTTCTTGGATTCAATCTAGGAAAAATGTAAAATTACCTTTGACTTTGTAAAAAAAACTGAAAGGGTCACAGAGGCTAAGCCTGCATAAATCCCTAATATTGTGATATGAAAACTCAAGCACAGGATCATACTGCGTAAACAGAAAGGAGGTGGGGGAAGAAAATGTAAAATATATGGTGTATATAAAGCACTGAAGGATAAAAAGTGATGAGTGACCCCATTAAAAATCTGGAAATAAAGCAAATTAGGATTGCCCTTTGACAGTAAAACCACAAAATCCACACTTGAAGGACTACTGCAGCTAGTCATTTGAAATAAACAATGTGGCTTCCAGCCGGGAGGAGGGATTAACTCATCTTAAGGCAAATGATAGTCTGGTTTGTGGAAATGGCCGCACAAAGAAGTTAGAGTCTGATGCTGTCGAAGATGGGAGCCGTGGGACTAAGCAGCATGTCTGTATTTAAGAGGACCTGACTTTTGGTTAAGGGCTCTCACAGCCAGACCGTCTTGTGTTCAGCTTGCAGCAATGCCTCATGCTGACCATGTCTCCGGACAAGGTGTGGAGAGTTACTGTGCCTCAGTCTTCTCTTCGGTAAATGGGGGTAACTGTAGCACCAGGGTTACAGGACTGTGTGAGGACTAGGGGAGCACATCACTGGCTGCCACAGACTTTATCACTATTATCATTGCATCTCATCAAGCAATTTTGGAATAGAATCTGGCATTCCATGTCCACCTCCCCACTGGAAGAATGTGCTGCCTGTCAGTACGTGACTGGGCCTCGTTTTATTGCTCACCATTCCAGTGGTTCTAGCTAGGTCTTTTTGATGAGAATCAGCTTCTCTGATACCAATCACCTCCAGACTCTGACAGAATTGAGTGTCTAAACCTGCATGAAATTGCCAAGCTCATGCCATGCTGGGAGGCCTTTCCAGAACTGGCCAAGCGTCCACACTTCAATACAGACTACAGTTCCTATCGGATGCCAACAGGGTATTGCAGCCAGTGTTAGTGATGGACAGGAAATATACAGCCCTCTCCCTTACCCCCGCTATAGACAGAGGTTAGAATACTAGTAGTGAGGGAAACAAGGAAAAGAAAGGGGACTACTTTTCATAAATTTCTGTGTATGATCCATATATTTAGGTTGGATATAACTCACAGCTTCTAGACTGGAAGCAGTATTAGATACTGGGAAAGTTTACAAAGATATGCTACAGAGCTTCTTTCTCTTAAAAGACAGAAGATTTACACTTTTATATAAAAGCATATTTATCCTTATTAAATACAGGGGTGAAGGAGTGGGTTTAAGAGTGAATATCAAATATCTGAAAAAAAAAATTTTAATCTGAAAAAATTTTTAAACATAGTTACCTCTACTTAATTTACAGCTATTATTTTAAATTAGAATAGCATTGCCTTTTTCATCTTGATTTTTCCAAAGACTTGTTATTTTAAAAATGTCATTAAAAAAAGACATATATTGACTTTTCAAATGGGAACAAATAAATTTACAAGAAATGAACTACCTAGTTAAAAGCTAGATACTTGGGGGCGCCTGGGTGGCTCAGTGGTTAAAGCCTTTGCCTTCGGCTCAGGTCATAATCTCAGGGTCTTGGCATAGAGCCCCGCATTGGGCTCTCTACTCAGTGGGGAGCCTGCTTCTCCCTCTCTCTCTGCCTGCCTCTCTGCCTACTTGTGATCTCTCTCTCTGTGTCAAATAAATAAACAAAATCTTAAAAAAAAAAAAAAGCTACATATTTGATCTCTTAGGTGATATACTCTGATAAATATTTGTTAGGTATTCTAGCCATAAAGGAAAGATAGCCCATTACCTTAAAACCAAGCACACAATCTCTTCCTATACTTAAGAAATATTACAATAATTAGTTTCCTTCCATTTGAAATATTAAGTGAGATCAACAAGGCAGGATAAAAATGCCAACAGCGAGAAGTACAAGAAAAGACATAATTCCTCAGGATAATGGTGACATCAGCCTGGGCACATGGGTGGTCTTCAATAATTTCTGGCTGAGTAAATTATATCAACACAACCTGCTAAAAATTGTTACAGGCATATAATCAACTAATTGGTTATCAGAAGTCCAACCAAAATACTACTATTTTTATCATCCTAAATTACAAGTAATTATTAGTTTTTAGTGTGGAAAATATAAGAAAAAAAATGGAAGCTGAAATGAGACAAGGATAACATACAATATGAGATTATCTAGAAATCATATATTTAAATTATACCACAGATTTCTTTATTCTAAATAGTTCCTTGAAAATTTTACCTTAAGGTTAAAATCATCTTAGGATTTTTAATTAATTCTTTTTACCTACATATTTTAAAAAAAACCCACAAATATATTTATATAGCATCAACTTCAGTCTTTTAACGAGTGAGTCAAAAGACTTTATTAGTACGTACACTAACCCTCCTCTCCACCAAAACTAAAGATTATATTGTAACAGCCCCCTAATTCCCTGAGAAGAGAGAAATAAGATCAAACTAGCAAGTAAGCATCTTCCCTGTGTAAGGTATATGCTCAATTGCTGCTGATTGGAAAAGAACTTAATTGTGCCACAGATCTTTCTCCAAATCACGGGAATACAATTTTTTTAAAGCACATTATTCAGCTGCTTCTTAAGCAGCTGTATAAACAGATTTCCTCTCACTAGTTCTTAATATCGTTGATTATTAAAATGATTCAGATGTTCAAGCAGAGAAAAAGAAATCACGGGTCAATTTTAATAGTAGATATTTATATTATCAAGGAATCTAAGTACTGAAGTTTCAAAAGAAAGAAGGTAGAATTTATCAAGAAACAGACATAGTTAGAAATGATTTTAATGCTTAATGGGCTGTTTTCTGGAGACATTTATCATAAAATCATCAGAATTAATCAGGAAATACTGAAGAAATGAAACTCATCAAAATTTTTTATTTCTATTTATTACACTCCAAAAAATACAACATAATATAAAAGCACAATAAAATTAACTTCATGAATATAAATTCTCTTTTAGGATTTAGGCCTTAAAACACTGTCTTGTGTAGGTTTAAGATAACAATTAAAAATGTACTTACCGGAAATTAAAGGTAATTCTGTAAGAAGAAAGAATATTCAGTTTGAATGTTAGGATTCTGGATTCACCTCAGTACACTGATAGGTGAAAATGAATAAAGAGGAGATGTGGAATAAAAATGCAGGTGGTATCTCAAATTAACTAAAGGTGTATTAATTTAATATAGAACATGAATTAATCCTTGATTTCTGAGGAAGAAATGATCTCATATCATGATTAATAAAATGGTATGTACTATGGTAACGATATACACTTGCCAGGCATGGAATAAAATGTAAGTGGCAATCGCCATTATCTTCCCTACAAGCCTTTACCTTTTCACAGGTTCTGTCTGTACTAGGGCAGCATCTAACATGGCTTTCATCCACAACTCCATTTCCTTTCCTGTATCAGTGCAGAAATAATAGGTCCGCATGTTTGGATGGGCTGCCTGATTGAAAATGACAGGATCATTGTAAACAGATACATAGGATCTGTAAAGGAAAAAGAAAGACAGTTAAGTGGTTCCCTACATAGATCATCACTATCAACTTTCTAAGAAAGCAGACTTGGCTTATACACAGTTACAGAAATGAGTGACTTAAAATATAATTCAGTCTTGGAAAAAATATAACTATTAAAATTCCTCCCAACGTTGCCATTTTTCCTCTGAAAATCAAAATGAGGAAAAAAGGTGTGTGGGAAGGAAAGGAGGTAAGAAATGAGGTTCCTTGTTATGCCTCCTTGCCATGCCTTTTCCATGTATGCATCCCTAGCAATTTCCATTTCCTACAATTTACACCTCTTTATTCAAGAATGTTCCATTAAAAATAGAACTATCAAACAACCCAGCAAATCCTCTTATTCAAAGAAAAAAACGCCAATTCAAGGAGAAATATGCATGGGTGGCTCAGCTGGTTAAGCATCGAACTTGGCTTGGGTGCTGATCTCGGGGTCGTGGGATGGAGTCTGGGATGGAGCCTGGCATCAAGCCATGCTGGGTGTGGAGCCTGCTTGGGATTCATTCTCTCTCTCTCCCCTCCCCCTGCTGTGCACATGCTCTCACTCTCAAATAAATAAACTCTTTAAAGACAAAACAAAACAAAACAAAACAAAAGATAAAGAAATATATGCACTCCATGGCAGCATTATTTACAAAAGCCAAGTTACAGAAGCAGCCTAAGTGTCCACTGACAGACGAATGGATAGAGCAGATGTGGCAGACACACACAATACGATATTACTTAGGCATAAAAAAGAAATGGAATCTTTCAATGACATGGGTAGACCTAGAGGTCTGTTATGCCAGGTGTTAGACGTCTGACAGAGGAAGACAAATACTGTCTGATTGTACTTATATGTGGAACCTAAACAATAAAACAAATGAACAAACAAAAACAAAACAGAAAACAGAGTCAAAGATACAGGGACAAAATTCTGGTTACCAGATGCAGGAGGGATTGGAGGGTAGGTGAAAAGGTAAAGAGGATTAAGAGGTATAAACTTCCAGTTATAACATAACTAAGTCACAGGGATATAATATACAGCATAGGGAATACAGTCAATAATACTGTAATAATTGTATAAGGTAAGGTAATAATTGTAAAAATGGTAAGGAGACTAACTGTGGGGATCATTTCATAATATATAAAGATAGCAGGGGCGCCTGGGTGGCTCAGTGGGTTAAGCCTCTGCCTCTGGCTCAGGTCATGATCTCAGGGTCCTGGGATCAAGCCCCTCATTGGGCTCTCTGCTCAGTGGCAAGCCTGCTCCCCCCCCCCCCCCCCCCCCCCCCCTCCCCCCTTTTCTCCTCTCCCCCCCCCCCCCCCAAAAAAAAAAAAATTTAAAAAAAAAAAAAGAAAAAAGAAAGATAGCAAATCATTATGATGTACACCTGAAACTAACTGTATGCCAATTATACTTCAACAAAAAAAGAATGTTCTAGAGCAACTAGCAACAAAATTAATAGAAATATAGCATTTCCCCTTTGTGTTAGCAATTTCTTCAGTCTTCAAAAGGTGCTGCTGTTGAAGCATTTTATTTAATCCTCATAGACACACAAATATAGAAGATTTATAAATGATCCAAAATGGTATTTCCCTTTAGCTTTTCATCTCAAGTTTGAGAGTTAAAATGTAAATATTTTGTTGCATGGAGCACTGGGTGTGGTGCATAAACAATGAACCTTGAAACACTGAAAAAAAAA
>RCUC01118236.1:0-10820 GCA_003697995.1 Taxidea taxus jeffersonii
GTATGTCTGCCGCCCCTCCTGGGAACCCCAGCCCTGGCGGAGGTGGCATCTCCACACCCCAAGGCTTGCCTTCCTCACCCGCCGCCCAGGCTTGCCACCCAGCAGCGTCCCCCTCCCCGTGTCTCACCAGATCTTGCTCTGCTCACCATTGTGTACTCACTCCCCAGTCCTGGCTTCCACTGCCAGGCGACATGCTGGGCCCTGGGAGTACCGACCGGTCAGACTGGGTTGCTAAGAACAGAAAAGCCCGATGGCATGGGCTTGGACAAGGCCAGAGTTTATTCCCTTCTGACCCTACAACTTCGAGGCCAGCTGGGCAGCAGGGCTGTGGGGTGACCTCGCCGTCACCGGGACCCAGATTCCTTTACTCCGGGCACCCCCTCAGGTAGGTCTTCTGCTGAGTGGAAACCTCAGGGAAAGAGGATGGGACCGTGGGGAGGTGTTCGGGTGCACTCCGGCCCCAAGCCTGCCTGCTTAAGGTCTCCTCCTAGATCCCCCTTGGCCAGAGCTGGGTCCCTGGGCCCCTGCCCCGGGCAGCTAGGGGGCAAGGAAGTATCTTCCTCCTGGGAGCTAAGCTCCCAGCTGCCTGCTGGGCCCCCGGGCCTGATCTGCGGCGGGGGATGGGCTCCCCTAGCAGTTGGCAGGTGCTCACGGTCAGGCAGACCTGAGTGGAGGCTGTGCAGGAGTGGGACGGGGGGCATTGGGGACCCAAGGGGGCTGGGGTCAGGGAAGCCCCCCACCAAGCTCCCAGTAAGGAGGCCGGCATGGGGAAGCCTTGAGCGGTAGTGATTCCGGGAGGGGGTGGTGGGTGTCCCTGCTGGGCTGTCCCACGCTCCTCGGGGGACACGTCCTGACCTCTGCAGCCACCGCTGACTTCAGAACCCCTTCCACTCCACCACATCTTCTGCTCCTCATCCCACAGGTGGGACACCTGGCCAAGGTGGAGGGCCACACACAGGGCCGCTGGGCGCTGTCTGCAGGATGGGGTTGTGGGCCGAAGAGGCAGGGTCCCGCCACTCCCTCTCTTCACAGTCCGTGGCACACGGTTTGTGCGACAGACCCCAGGGCGGTGAGCTGGGGACCCTTGCTGGGCATGCGGCGGCCAGCGACAGCTCGCGGTGAGAGCAAGTGAGCAGGGAGCTAAACTAAGGGGTTGTGGCCGTGATGCTCGCTGCCTTCTGTCCCCCTGGATGCAGTCACGGTCCCCCCGCTCCCCGGTCACCTCCCTGGCAATGCGGTGGCTCACAGCAGCCCACGGTGACCCCAGACACAGGACCGTGAGCAGAGCCCGGCACCTCTTCCCACTGCCTGAGCCCGCCCTGCCGTCCTTCCAGCACCCACGGCAGAGGGGCTCAGCCTCTCCAGGCCTCCCGCTGACGCCCCAGGGCCAAAGCAGGGAGGACCAGGCAGGTAGGTGACTTTCTTAGGAGAGGACTAAATTCCAGCGGACAAAGGTTGGGTGACAGGAAGTGGACAGAGGCAAACGTGTGGCCCTCAGCAGGATCCAGGCCTCCGTCTCCTTGAGCTCTAGGTGGTACCTGGGGGTTTGGGGACAGCGCGACAGGCTAGCACCACTTCCCAGGGCTCCGGGAGGACAGGACTCCTCTCATCACGGAGAGCGGGTGAGAGCTTGAAAATCAGGGGAAGAGGGGCACCTGGGTGGCTCAGTGGGTTAAGCCTCTGCCTTCGGCTCAGGTCATGATCTCGGGGTCCTGGGATCGAGTCCCGCATCAGGCTCTCTGTTCAGTGGGGAGCCTGCTTCCCCCTCTCTGCCTGCCTCTCTGCCTACTTGTGATCTCTGTCAAATAAATAAATAAAAATCTTAAAAAAAAGAAAATCAGGGGAAGAGAAGTAGCGGACAGGGGTGTGAAGGGTGGAGCCGGGCCCCTCCAACTTGCATGGGGAGACCCTCACCCCACACTGAGCTTTGGGCTCCGCGGGGAGCAACTACCGAACGCTCCCTCAGGGCAAGACTGGAAAGGCAGGCCTGGCAGTGGAACTTCCCACGAGGGAGGAGCAGAGCCCGGGCCCCGGGGGGGCACCCGTTGGGGGGATCCTCACAGTGAATTCACCTTGCTACAGCCTGCAGCCCACTTGGGTTTCTTCCGAGGGGCTCTGCAAATGCAGCACATCCTTCCTTTGATAACGTTTGGGGACAGGCAGGCTCCATCTTCCCTCCTCTGCCCCTCATCTCCTTCCAGCTGAGCCGCCAGCCTCCTGGCCACAGCCAACCAGCAGCCCCAGCCTCCTGCCGGCCCTGTGGCACCTTCCCCAGGGTGTGCGGCTTGAGCCCTGGCCCTACCGTGTGCCTGCCGGGTGGCCCAGCAGGTCAGACGCCGGCCCTGAGCTTCCTCATGCGTGTGGGCGGCACAGACCATAATGTTTCCGGCTCTGCGGGGCTAACAGAAGGCTCGAGTGGGTCAGGCCAGAAATACCTTTAGGGGCCCTCAGCCCAGGGCCTGGCCTACTGGAAGCCTGTGGCCCATGTTGAGCTCGTGGGGCATCTTACTGGCCATTGATATCTTAGTGGGCGCTGGGCACTGGTATATCTCAGAGGAGGGGATGGACGGGACCAAAGAATCACGTACTGAGCCGTAAGTCTGTTGTTAGAAGGTCTGAGAAAACAGCACACTCTGAATACCAGGGTGTTAGAAAGGTTTCCCAGAGAAGGAACATTTGGGCCGGGCGCTGAGGGATGAGTAGGAGTTTGTCAGGCAGGACCCGCACGAATCTAACACGGATGCTGAAGAAGGTTGCCCCATCCGTCTCCTGTGCCAGTTTCTGCCCGAACATGGCATGCAGGGCTTTGCCCCAGCCCCTCCCTCCCTTCCCCCTTCCAGGCACCCATGCGCACACACGGTCCCCCTGGCTCGCACAGTCACATGCATTCTCACGTTCACAGAGGCAAGAATCGACTTCAGTGTGCCCCCTCACCCCCGCCCCAGGAACACAAGCCCCCGCCCCCCACTGCTGCTGCAGGGAAGCATGGGAATGAGATGCTAATGAGCGAAGGTAAAAATCACAGAGAACAGCATTTTGCAAAATCACAACACTCTGCACTTGCAGGGGCTCCCTCCCCTCGAGCACACTGCTGAGGCTCACGACAGCGCTGTGTGTGGGCGGGAAGCACCCGCCTGCCCCTCCTCCTGGGATTGTTGATGGGGTCCAGGGTGCAGCAAGGGGGGCACCGGCTCCAGGCCCTGCCCGGGCAGTGCTCCTGTTCTCCCCGGCTTATGCACCTGGTCTGATCTGGGAGGGGTGGCCACCTGCCTGACACCCCTCCTGGGCCACCCATCACACCAGGATCACATCCAAGTGCCCACCCCCAGGCATTCCAGGCCTCTCCGGAAGCTGCCTCAGGCCCTTGGCCGCACTGGCCCACCGAGGCCTCCACTCTTGATCTCTACCCTGCTTGGCTCCTCTGCTGAAAGACGAAATCCTCGGTTCTTCATCAAGGCTGCCCTTGCCACACACTTGCCCCTCCTCCAGGAAGCCTTCCTAGCCCTCAGCCCCAGTATGGGGCCTGATCCAGCTTGCCCTGTTCACAGCACGGAAGGCACCATCTGCCCCCCCAAACCGGGAGGTACTTGTGCGCAGCCGCTGGCATGTGGCTGCTTTCCATTGTGTTCGTTGAGTGAGTGATGGGCTGGGAGTGGCTGAGCTGCAGGGCCCGGGGGGTAGTCTGCATTATTACATGGGGCCAGACCCCCAGGTATCTCCCTTCACCGCAGGAAGTGACCCGCAGGTATCCTTACAAAGACCAGGTGCATCGGGCCCAGCACAGCCCCCACAACAAAGGGCAAGGGCCCGGCTGGTGGGACTCCGCTGCGCCTGGCCCCAGGCCCCGGCAAGGCTGTTGGTCAGGGAGGGCCACGGAGCCCGAGGCCCGAGGTCCAGCCCCTGTGTCCGAAGCCACGTGGGCATTTCCAGATCTGGAGATTCCTTTCAAAACTGGAGAAGGAGGCCTCTGACCTCAGTTCCAATCCTCACTTGGGCTCAGTGTCACCTTCGGGGTGCAGCACGGCCTCCTGGCTGGGTGTCTCTGGGCCCTGTGTATGCGGGGGCGGGGCCCCGGGACAAAGTCCTGCTGAGCCTGTGACCCTCCAGTTTGAAGATCCCAGTGTTCGGTGAGTCCCCCCACAAGGGTTGTGGGGCTCATCAGGGCAGGGATGAGGCCGTGGGAAGGACGTCAGGCGGAGGGGCCTAGTGGGCAAGGCTCTGAGGGACACCCAGCGGTGGCAGCACCGTGACAGCAGCTGGGGAGTCCCAGCTCCCCTCAGCCCCTGGGCCCCACGCTGGTCCACGGCGCAGCCACGCCCCGGGAGCTTTGCCCTGGTTCAGACCTGGCTCTTGCTCCTCCTTGCTGTGTGGCTCTGAGCAAATCACTCCACCTCTCTGGGCCTCAGTTTCTCCTGGGGAAATGGGTACCTGAGACCGAGCCCAAGGACAGAAAGTGTACAGAGCCTGGCACACAGCCAGCCATCTGCACTTCGCACTGTAACCGAGAAGAAAGCGGAGCACCAGGCTGTCCGAGATGGGAGGGGAGAAGCGGTCTGTCCCCATGAGCCTCCTGCATTTGTGCTTCTGCCCTGGGTCCCGGGCCGTGGGGGTGCACAGATCACTGGCCTCCTCTGGTGATCATGGGCCGGCGCTGGGGTGGGAGACGTCAAGCGCATTGCCCATGTTTGGTGATCGCTGTTGTATTTCTAGGGCTCGATGGGGATAAAAATAAAGTGAGGACGATCTCGGGAGTCACCACGGAGTTCAGTGCCGCGAGGACTCCGCCTCTCCTGCCTGGAGACGGGCCTGGAGGGGACAGGCAGGGGTGAGAATACAAGCACCCAAGATGCTACGTGGGCCTGTCGGAGGGCGTCTGCGGCTCCACGGGCCCACCGGGAAGCACAATTCCCAGCACTACTGCCCTCTGCTTCTCCTACCCAGGCCGCCCCACTCCACAGCCTGTGTCAGCAGATGTCCAGTGAGGTAGGGCCTCAGCCTGGGTCCAGGGTCTGGGACCGGATATGACCAGGATCAGGACTCAGAGTATGACAGGGCTCAGGGCTCAGAGTGTGACCGGGATCAGGGCTCAGCATGTGACCAGGATCAGAGCTCAGAGTGTGACCAGAGATCAGAACTCTGAATGTGACCAGGATCAGGGCTCAGATTGTGACTGAGATCAGGGTTCAGGATGTGACTAGGGTCAGGGCTCAGCATGTCACTGGGGTCAGGGTTCTCTGAGTGCCTGAGGTCAGGGCTTAGAGTATGACCAGGATCAGGGCTCAGAACATGACCAGGATCAGGGCTCAGCATGTGACCAGGATCAGGGCTCAGCATGTGACCAGGGTCAGGTCTCACTGTGCACCCTCCCACCCCCGGTGGGCCAGCTGCTTTCTCGGCCTTGGGTCTCTAGGTGCCCCTCAGCCCAGCCTCCCAGGAGGAGTCATCTGGAACTTGCCATCCGTGAAGTGGGGATGAGACACAGGGAGACTGAGGCTCCAAGATGGTAGATGGCTAAGAGTCCCTGGTAGAGGGACAGACCCGTACCCTGCCGCCCTGCTCTGGACTCGGACTGGCACAGCCGAGTGGCCACAGCCTCTGGCAGCCTCCCTGTTCCCACTGCCGAGCGCAGCGGGGGCCCCGGTGGGAGGGCTGCTGTGGGTAGCACAGACCCCCCCGACCCAGCCGCGCAGAGGTGTGCCCACAGCTTTGAGCCGTGCCGGCCACATCAGGGGTGAGAACGGGCTGTGAGATGGAGAAGGGGCAGGCCACCTGAAACCGGGTCAAGGAGGGTGTTAGTGGGTCACGGGGCAGGTGACCTCCCCCTGCAGGGCGTCTTGGGGCAGGGAGGAGGAGGTAGCGGGCTGGCCACCGCTGGCCCTCCCCAGCACACCTCCAGCCCTCCACTCTCTCTGCCCCACCCCTCCTCCAGGGGGCTCATCTCACCTGCTTTCCGGGAGCTTCATGGGGCCTCTTTGGGTCACACCTTGGGGCTGCAGACCACCTGCCACTATCCCCCAGGACTCCGGGCCCCGCTCTCAGTGCCACAGCGGGCTGGGCTGGGCCGTCAGAGGGTCTCCTGGGGGTGCGCCGCCCTCTTCCCAGGAGCCCGGGAAGCAGCCTGGAGCCTTCCTCACACATCCTGAAATGCCCCACGACTCCACAGGGTGGGTCCTTGGGGGTCCTGGGCCTCCTCACCCCACGACCCCTCCCCAAACCCGCTGGGAGAGGCTCATGGTCCCACCCTGAAATTCAAAGTGGGTCCTTTCAAGGGAGAGCAGGGAGGGCGCCCTGTGCCCCTCCCCAAACACACCCGGGGGGCCCGCCCTGCCCCCACCCCAGCCCCTGCTTCCATGGCGCCTCCAAATTGCCCTCCCTGCCCCCAACCCCCTAGACCAGCTCCCCCTCCTTGTCCTCTAGCATCCTTCTGTGACCTTGGCCTCTCCCCCTCTGCTCCCCACGCCACCCCCACCGGCTTCATGGCTGGGCTCCCTGTGAGGACCAGGGGCAGCGTGGCCTTTCTGGGGCCCCAGCCCTCGCCCCTCAGTTATCCTCTCCAGTGTGCTGGTCCCCACGAACCCCCACGGGGGTATGCTCCCACCCTTCCCAAGGCAGAGGGCATGGAGACCATGGCTTTGCTGGTACCCAGACCCCTCCTCACGTGGCTCCGGGTCCTGGAGGGGCTCCAGCCCATCAGCTTCCCTCCGCTTCCCCCGCCCTCCCACCCCGCCCCTGGACTCAGGTCAGTGCACCAGCCCCGGGCCCTCTCCCGCCATTGCCCCGGGCCCCTGAGGACACTCAGGCCCACCACCCACAGACAACCCCCACCCCCGGCCACTGCCCCTGAAGCAGGGTCCCAGCACGTCCTTCCTGACTGCTGGGTTCAAGCCCCATCCCTAGAGGCCCCGGACCAGGGTGTGAGGCTGCCCCCCACGGCTCCGCCCTGCCCAGGTCTGCAGGAATTACTGGGCTTCTCTGCGGTTGGGAAACGCCAGTCAGACAGTGCCGCCTCCCAAGACGCTGAGGGACGGAGGGAATCCAAGCGAAAGTGCTCAGAGCGGGGTGGTCCCAGCTCTGGGACCTTGGCCTCCCACTGTCATCTCCCGTCCCCACCCCCGCAGACTGGGAAGGGGTCTCACCAGGTGACCTGGGGACCTGCGGGGCTGGGAGGAGTGTGAGGAGGACCCGCAGGGTGCAGAGGCCGGGGAGGCCCACTGTCACCAGCAGCCTGGCAGGCGTGAGGCTCGGCTCCTGGCCAGCTCCCCCTCGCCGGCCTTGGCCGTGGACAGGCGTCAGGAGGCGCCAGCGTACCAAGAGGCCTGCGGTGACCGTGGGGATCCCTGGGGCTGGGTGGGTCCAGATGTCACTTCACCACCCGGCTGCCATTCCCGCCGCCAGCACGGGGTCACCAGGCCGCCGTTGTCACTGTCCCCACCGCCGCCACGGGGCCGCCCCATGTCGCATCTGCTGCCATCGCCGTGCCGGCCGTGCCCACCAGGGGCCCTGTCATCCCACCCGCACCCCGTCCCGTGGAGGCCGCACCTCGTCCACGGATGCTTGGCTCTCTCATCCGTTCGGTGACAGGAAAGAGGAGAAGCTTTGGAACAAACATCTAAGGCACCACAGGCCCGCGTCCCGGGAGAACATGAAGGTGTTGCTGAAGGATCAAGGAGGGAGGTCTAGTCTTAGCGGGGAGAGCACATTTCATTTTATCGGAGAGTCCAAGAACCTTCAGAAGGTCAGACAAGGATGCGTGCACTCACCTACCCCCTCCAGTTCAGGACAGATTCCGGAGCCGGGAGCTGGGCCCAGGCGCGTGGTCAGTGATGACGTTGGGGTTCGAAGGCCCAACTGTCGTCGCCGCCCGATCACTGGGCCTGGCTGGCTTCACCCTGACCTTCTGCACGCGGGGTGATGCTTGGGCTTCAAGGGTCAAGCTGAGACCCTTCCGAGGATCCCGGAAGAGGGTCTGGGACTCCTCGCTGTTGCAAAGACAGACACTGGCTTGGGAGCCCCCTGCCCCCTTTGCCTTCTCCTCCCATGGGGAACTAGGGTGGGGTCGAGACCCGGGAGGGAGGTCTGTGTTAAAGTTCCCGGCCTTGAGGTCCTGGGAGAGACAGAGAAGTACCCACTGCTTCCATCGAGCGGGGCTGGGAGACCCAGACCGAAGGCACCAAGCAGCCACGTCAGGACCCTGCAAAGTCCGCCCCAGCCTGTGACTGGGGAAGATGCTGGAACCCGGAGCAACCCTAAAGTCACTGGTGTCTCCCCACCATTTTCCCTCTGGAGTTCTGAGGTCTGGGAGAGAAAGGCCCCCTAGTTCCAGCCCAAGGAATGACAAAGAGGACTCCCAATGTGGAGAGTGGGAGAAACGCCCGCGGGATTTTCCTTCCCTCTGCCACCTCAGCCCCCAGCCCCAGATGCCCCTGGCAGTGGCTGGCACGGCAGCAGTGGGTCTGTGGGCACCCGCTGCCAACGCCAAAGGACAGAACTCCCTCTGCAATCAGGAGCTGTGCTCTCAAGAAGGCAAGAGAGACCCGCGCTTTTCCCTTTCTACTTTGTCCTCAGCCAGCGTGGCCCCAGATGTCGGTGCAGCGGCCGGAGGCACACAGCGGGATAAACCCGTGAAACCCCCACGTCTTGGCCAGAAGACCCCGGGGAGGGTCCCAGGAAAGAGAAGGTACCTGGAGAACACAGAGGGGAGTCTTGGGAAAGTGACCCGTGCACTTGTCTGTGATTGCCGAGGATGAAACCCACATCGGACGTGCACGGCCCCGGGGAGAAGCCAGCGGCAGGACAGGCACGGCCCAGCCCAGAATGGCCACGGGGGCTCGCTCAGGACGGATGGGACTCGCACTGAGAGCCTTTAAACGCTGACCCGCAGCCGGAATCACGGCCCGCAGAGACCGACTGGAACGGGCTGCCTGGACCCACCTGGCTCGGCTGCTTCCTCACAGGAAAGTGTCTGCACCTTCCCAGGACTCGAACAGATCCAGAGCCTTCTAAAATGGCATCGGAATTTGCAGGACACAGTCCAAGTGACTTGGCAAACGAGGAGACGGGAAAATCGCAGTTCACGCGCCCAACGGCACAGAGCAGCGAACAGAAGCCAACGCGGGACATGCAGGCACCAGGACTAGCGAGGACCTGACGGCGGCGATTACAGCGAGGACCTCCACAGGTAAGAGCAAACGCTCTTGAAACAAACGGGAGCCCGGAAAGCCTCCACGGAACAGGAGCGCAGAAGGCAAGCAGGACCGGAAGGAAGCGCGAGAACCGAAAGACACAGGAGATAAAACCACTTGCAGTGCGAGTCCAAGCGCCGCGGGGAGGGGCAGCACGGCCGGGCGTGAACGCAGATACGTGGAGAGGGTCCCACGGCACCAGGAGGAGGGCGTGAAAGGAGGGGGTAAAACCCGAAGGTCTGCTCTTCGTGAGCATAGAGATGGGGACAAGGGTCTCCGAGGGGATGGGGGGAGCACGGCGCAGAAAACAAGCTGGAGGAAGAGGGGCTTGAAGCTTTCCACATTTAGTAAAATGCACACACTTTCCGAGTCAGCGTCCGCAGACCAAGAAATTCGTTCTCGGGCTCATGGGATTCAAACTGCTGGAAACTGAAGGTGTAGAATGAGCCCTTGATGGTGGACGGAAAACATTGTTTATAAGGAGAAAAATCAGCCAGAGGACTTGGTTGCGTCGCCAGAAAGCATGGAGCCCAGAGGACAGCATGCATCATGGAGTGGCGTGTTCGAGGGGCCGGAAGGCGGGAGCCCAGCGGTCCCCGCCCAGCAGAGGCAAAGGACCTCCTCCGGCATCGGAGGAGGAGCAAAGACCTCGCAGCGGAGGGCAGGCCGGGAACTTCCATGCCCATCCCACAGCTTCCTGTGGGCCTCTCCTTATCCTGACATAGGTTAAGCAAGCCGGCAAAACCCTTGAACACAGGCCACCGAAGAGGGAGCTGATGGTAAAGAAGCAGGTTCTCAACATTGTTAGTCCTCGGGAGCCACAAACGCAAATCATCACGAGGTCCCGCTCACTCCTGTTAGAGCATCTGAGCCAGAAAAGGCCAACCAGACCCAGTGCGAGCGGGAGAGTGGGCACTGGGAGCCCGCACGGCTGGCGGGAGCGTCCCCTGGACAGCCACTCTGCGCAGGGCGACGTCCGCGTGCGTGGGGCCCGTCGGGCTGCTGGCAAGGGGGCGCCCCCGCCGGCATTCCCCCCGGGCGGAACAAGCCTGCCTGCCACTGTTCACAGCGTCTTCGAATGGGCCTGCCCCAAACTGAAGACTGACCAGTGTCCTTCCTTGGATGATGCTGAGGCCCGTGGGGCAGGTCCACGCTCCAGAATGGTACCCAGCCGGAAAAGGGAACAAGCGTCGATCCACGCAACAACACAGCTGAGTTTCAGGTCCCTGAAGCCAGCCGGAGAGGGCCGCGCCGGGCATCCCCCCACAGGACCACCTCAGAAGTAAGCAACTGTTAGAACAGAGATCACGGGCGGGCAGCCCGGGGCTGGGGTTGGGGCCGGTGTGACCACAAACTCCCTTCCCTCCTCCCTGCCTCTAAGCAGGTCTTTACGCAAAGTCAGCAGTGGAAGGGTTTGTGGCACTGTAGGGAAGGAGTCCGGTTCCTGCCGCCTGCCTGGGAGCCACCCGCTGGCCGCCTGCAGCCCCTCTCCTCTGGCTCAGCGCCCAGCCCCGTGATCTTGGCCCGGTGGGGAAGTGTGCGGGTGATGACCCTGTTCTGTCACCGGTTGTGAGGGCGGATTCCCACATGCGGACGCAGGTCAGACTCACAGAATCCCACGTGTTCCCTCGGTGTGTT
>RCUC01118237.1:0-23873 GCA_003697995.1 Taxidea taxus jeffersonii
GTGGAGGGTACCACCTCAGATGAGGCTGCCCACAGAGCACAGGGAACCAGACCGAGCCATGCAAGGGCCACGTACCACTGTGAAAGTGACCAGCAGAGACTGTCTCCTTCTGCCATGACAGTGGCAAAGCCAGGTCTTACTGGAAAGGGACAGTCTCAGAGTGAGATCACACTGTCTCCTCCTCTCAAAGCAGCGATAGCCCCAGTTCAAGAATGAAGACATTTTCACGATAAAGACTGAGCTTTAGATAACAACACTGAACATTTTAGTAACCAAGAGTGATGGAAACTAATGGGATGTTGTCAAGTTGGTGTGATGAGGGCATCTGGTCCTTAGTTAGGAAGGAGAGTTCAACATGTACTTTATCAAGGGCTAGTTGTTGGAAAGAATAAACCATTTCATGTTTATATCCAATGAGTTATGCCCCCCAATAAATCAGTTACAATTGTTATTTTCATACCAAAGGGTTTTAGCCTGAGAAACTAAGTTTTCTAATATCCGGAGTGAAGAAGTCTGTTATTCATTCTGACTGGAGAAAGAGTTGTAGCTTGGGGAAGAGACCATAGGCCCTACTCCTCATCCAGCCCACCCCATCCTCCTGGGCTCTCGGCCTCCTACCACTGCACTGCACTCTCTGGGGCAGTCCCTTGTACCCAGAAATACATCCAGGTCTTCCTAAAGAGCTTGCCGCACTCCTATGACATCTTTAAGGTCTTCTTCCCACCCCTTTACCCAAGCCTGTAAGTCATAGTGGTGTGGTGTAGCCAGTGGGGCTGTCTTAGGGGACATGGACAACCTGGTTGATTCATGCCCCTCTTTACTTGTCTGGATCCTCCTTGACCACTTAGCAGCACCTGAAGCAGCTGCCTGTGGACTTCTCCTCCAGGGTTGCTGCTCTTCTAAAGTATAAAGGCTCTCCTACCCCACTCCCTATTTTTGTTGATAACTCTAGGTCCTCTTTCTGCCTTGGGGAAGGTACTCATTTCCTTAGCATCCTTGTCAACACTTGTAATTGTCTGTCTTTTTTTTTTTTTTTAAAGATTTTATTTATTTATTTGTCAGAGAGAGAGAGCGAGCATATGAGCACAGGCAGACAGAGTGGCAGGCAGAGGCAGAGGGAGAAGCAGGCTCCCCGGCGAGCAAGGAGCCCGATGCAGGACTCGATCCGAGGACGCCGGGATCACGACCTGAGCCGAAGGCAGCCGCTCAACCAACTGAGCCACCCAGGCGTCCCTGTCTGTCTTTTTATTTTAGTCATCTTAGTGGGGGTAAAATAGTATCTCATTGTGGTTTTAAAGTTGCATTTTCTAATGACTATTGATGTTAATCACCTTTTTATGTGCTTCTTGGCACTTATGTATCTTCTTTGGAGATATCTCTATTCAGATTTTGTTGGACCTACTTTTCCGTTACATGTCTTTATTTTTGTATTGTAAGAGTTATGTAGATATTCTGGATGCAGTTTTCTTATCAGATATGTGATTTGCAAATACGTGGCCTTTCACTGGTTTCTTCCACTTAGCTTTTGAATGCTTTTGAGATTCCTCCATGTTGCTTCGGGAATGGTAGTTGTTCCTTTTTATTGCTGAGTAATACCCCATTATATGGATGTATGTGGTCCACTTGTCCATTTCCTATTTGATGCACAATTGGGTTTTTTTCTCATTCTTAGCTATAATTTTAAAAAGCTGCTACAAATATCGGTGTACAAATCTTTCTGTGGCTATTTGTTCTTACTTCTCTTGGATCAATACATACCTTTTGACTTTTGAGCCTCGGGGTGGCTGTGAGACTAGCTGAAAATCAGAAGTCCTAGTATAACAGGAGAAGAAAACGGATGCACAGGACAGCTGGCGAACCACAATAATAACCCAAACGTAAAACCCTGTCTTTTGTTGTACCGGTCAGAGTTCAACCAGGGAAGCAGAATCAAAAGGACACACACACACACACACACACACACACACACACACACAAACCCTGGAGATTTATCATGAAGAATTGGCTGGATAAGCACATAATAAATCCAGAGAGCAGGCCTATAGAGTGGGAAATTCAGAAGCAGGCAGGACCCACAGGCATGGTTGCAAGCCATTGCCCAGGGAAGGCCTAAGCCTTCTTTTAAGGATTCTCGACTGATTAAGTTAGGCCAACCAAGGATAATGTCCCTAACCTCAAGTCAACTGATCAGGGGCTTTAATTACATCTGTAAAATCGCTTTTTAGCAACACCCAAATTAGTGTTTGAGGGAATAACTAGGAGAAGGTAAGTGTATCTTACAAAATGGCTACCGCTTCCCTTCTGTCCTTCACATCTCCCAACAGAATGTCTCTTATAGCCCACCCTGTGTGAAAACATACTAGAAAGGAAATTCTAGGATATGTAGTTCAGTACCATAGTTCACCACAAAGCTTTCATACCTGGGTTGCAGAAGAGTCTCTAATTGGTCCAGTTCATGTCATATGACCAATACTGGCCACCAGAAAAAAGGGTAGAATGGTGGAGCCTGGATGTCTTGGCCATCTCTTGACTAGGAGAGTATGGACCTGTGATGGATAGCTCCACAACATCACATGATTTGGGGGTGGGGGAAAGGAACAGGTACCCAAGGGAATTGAGGGTGCTGGAATAGACAATGCAACCCACATCTACCCATAAGACTGAGCACTGTGCATAGCACTCAGAAGGCGTTCAGTGGGTGCACCTGAAAACTTAGGTAGAGGCAAAAGGGGAACACACAGGTGGCATTAACTCTACCGCTTGGCCAGTCGCTGCCTTGGGCTGGGGCTGGCTAAGACCCACAAGAAGGACAAATCTGTTAGTCCCTGAGACTGCCATGCAGGTCCTGGTTGCTGCACATCAGGACTGGCTTCTCAGCACGTTAGTACCTTTCTAATTTTCTGAAACAGTTGTTATTTTCCAAGACATGTTCCCCATCTCCACAGCAACCCTGTGGCTTGTTTACCCTCAGTTTCCTCTGGAAGTTTCTGGTGAGCACCACCTGGCTTCAGGGACGGGACTGATGGTGGGTCTAAGGTCCTCTAACATCTCCTCCTCAGGAGGCTTTAACTTCTCCCTCAGGCCCCCAAGGAGACGAGCCCCCACATCTGTGGGTCCCGTTCAGCCAAAGCATCGAGTTTGCGCCTTTAAGTCCCCATTGGGATCCTCCCATTGCTAAATCTGGGCCAGTGGAAATGGAAACCATGCTTAGCTTCCTCTCTCATGGACTCATCAAAGTTGTATGATCCTTTTCATGGAGTGGTCGCAGCAGGGAGACGAGGTGTCACTGTGGATACATCCTGGTCTCATCCTCAACTTTGTTGTAAACCTCCCCCAGCCAGCAGGAGAAGCTTTTCTTATTCCCGTGTGCATGTGTCCTCAGTGCCCAGGACGGCAGCCTGATTCTAAAGGGCATCAGGCAAATGGTTGCTGATGAATAAAGAATAAAGGGGGAAATGACTGAAGATCAGGAGGAGCTGCTCTTCCCTTTCTCTTAAGCACATGCAGTCATTGAGCTGAGGTTAGAAACTGTAAAGTGTTGGAGGGGAGGGGCGCGGCTGCCTTCAGCTCAGATCATGATCCTGGAGTTCTGGGACTGAGTCCCACATCGGGCTCCCTGCTCAGTGGGGAATCTGTTTCTCCCTCTGACCCTCTCCTCTCTCATGCTCTCTCTCACACAAGCTCTCTCTCTCAAGTTAATAAATAAAATCTTTAAAAAAAAGAAAGAGAGAAATGGTAAAGGGTCATCCTAGTGCCCAGAAAGGGGTAGGGCTGGCAGGCCTGCAGGGTTGTACACTCTCCCCTGTCCTCTCAGTTTTTGTTGCACTCATTCTGGGTCATCATGACACACCCAAGACATAACTTTCATGTGCCTGTCTCTCCCACTAGACTGTAAACTCCATATGAAGGATGGGAACGGGGCCTGTCTTCCTCTCATGGCACTCAGCAGGCCCTCGATATGTGCTGAATGCACGAATGTGTTCTTCGTGGTATCTGGAGAGCATATTTGGTTCAAAATACCAGAGCTTCTGAGGAAGACAAATGATCCCTGCTATGATCATTTTCAGTTTAAATTCGAGTTCTGATTTCCCCGTCGACTTTAAATAGGTGGTGTTTATTGAGTCCTTGCTAGGTGACAGGCATTACCCGCCAATCTTTACTTTAAAAAACCCTCACAGGTCTCTATGCAGTAAGCACAATGCTATGGCTCATTTTAAAGCAATGGAAACAAAAGAACTGTGAACTTCGGTACTTGCCCAAGGTCACAACATTGTCAGTGGTGAAGCCCCCTAATAATAATGAAAGACACCTGCCCCGTCCCTTGTGTCCAGCCCAACAAAGCAGACAACTGACTCACCTCAGGCCTTGGAAGGCAGGACAGACCCCGGAGATGAGCTAATTCTTCTTAAAATCCATCACCTTGATATGTTACTCCCTGTGTAAGCCACCCAAGCAACATTCTTAGACTCCCCTCAGCTCCAAAAAATCTTCTTTATATACTTGCCAAACGGCCCGGCAATCCCACTCTTAGGTATTTACCCCCAAATAAGTGAAAACATATGTTTTCACAAAGACTTGTAAACAAGTGTTCATAGCTGCTAAAAACTGGAAACAACCAAAATAGTCGTCTACTGGTGAATGTATGTACAAATTGCAGAGCCTCCAAATAAGGAATCCTGCTCCGCTGTGAAAAGGAATGAAAGGCTGGTACAGAGAGCCAGGGGGAGGAACCTCAAAGGCATTGTGCTCGGTGAAATTAACCAGACATGAACCCTATATACAGTGTATGATTCCATTCAGATGACATCCTCAGAAAGGTAAAACTGTAAGGACAGAAAACAGATTGATGGTTGGGGGCTGGGGTAAATGTTCCCCGTGTCCCTTGGCACACCCACAACCTTTTGGGGGAAAGGAGTGGAAACCCGATCGTGGTTAATGCCCAACTGTGTGTATCTGTCACCCAACTATATACTGGAGAGGAGGTCTGAACATTATGCCTTAGTAGTCCTGATTTTTTTTAAAAGCAACATTTTCTTCTTTATCCCAATGTAACAAACTTTGTTTAAATCCCTTTCCTTTTAAATTCAAGCAATAGGGTCATTCTTGAACATTCACCATTTAAAAATAACAATAGGAGAACCCAACTTGAAAGTGGGTGCTGAACCCACCCTACCGGGGAAGCAAAGCACACCAACCCATATTCTACCCCAGCGAGAACAGCTCCTGCTGCCCAAGGGGCTGGGGTGGCTGGGGAAAGCATTTAATCCAGGAGTGTGTTTCTGCAGTTTTGTGTTAATCAGATTCCACACGACTGCGCTGACCTTTGTTCTCCTTGTGGCGGCATCTCCTACGTTGTGGGAAAACCTGGTTAGCTTTAGTGAGTGTCGCAGGGTACAAGCTAAACTGTATTCACCCCCGGATTCAGACGTGCCTAGGAGAAACAGAGGGGAAGATAAAGAATTGATGCCGGGCTGAGCGGCGAGGCCGGGAGCTAAGGGACTGGACAGCAAGTGTGCTGTCCCTGCTGAGCCCCACCCCCAAAGGCTCAGCTCCCCTGCTCCTGGCCTGGTGCCATGGCCCCTGGCAATAGAGGCAGCAACACAAATAAATAGGAGAGCTGTTTCATTAAAATCTCCGCAAGACGTGGGGAGCTCTGGGCGCAGTCTTCTGTGACCTCTGGAACAGAGGAGGCCACGTGTTAAAGACAAGATTGCCCCTGAGGCCAGTCTCTGGAGCGGGACAGGGACAGGGCAGCCCGGGGTCAGCCGGGGCAGCCTCCAGCTGGAGGGTGATGTCAGGCCTCCGCAGCATCAGCAGCTTGGCGGCTCAGAGATGGAAGCTGCCATGGGGGGAGGGGGAACCTAGGGCAGCAGGAGGCTGGTGCCCATGGTGAGACAGCAAGTCTGCCCAGGGCCCTGGGGTCCCATCACAAGCTGGTGGGGGGAGGGCACTGAGGGTAGGTCCAGAATTGTGTTTGTTTAAAAATGCTTTCTTACTATGATGATTACTATTATATTTACTGTTAGAATTGTCCGTATCCCTCCTCACGTCCTCCAGCCGGTGTAGAGCTGGGGTGGTACCGGCCACGGACGCTATTAAGAAACTGGAGTCTATGCTTAGCATAGTGTGGCTGTGCAACCACATTCCTCCTCTCCTCTTCTGAAATTCCCACCTGCATTATATATAAATCTCCTTAAAGGTTCCGCTTCTGCGTGCATGTCCCGGGAGCTCTGGTGCATAGCAACTGAATTAGCATCCAGGCCTGCTTAATTAATAAAATGAGTCTGGGTACATCTGCAATCCTTCCAAGCAATTACGGCTCTTCTCCCGTTCCTCCATGGAATTCAGCCTGTTAGCACAAAACAAAAAACAAAAAATAAAACAAACCCCCAAAAAACCAAAAGCCACAGTGTACCAGATGATCATTTTGCCTTTAAAAAAATTTTTTTTTTCAAATACAACTTACTTTGACTGAGACCTGTTAGTAATTCCTTCTTCTCAATTTTACCTGCTTTGCTTGGTATCTGAGAAAGCCCAGGCTTAGCATAAGACAGAGGCCTCATCTTTTTGTCGAATGGATTTTAACCTCAGGTCTGTTGCATAATCGCTCCCTGAGCATTAATTTTGGCATCTTTGAATGAAGATGATAACACCACTCCTGTAGCGTCGAGGGGAGGATTGGAGACACAATGTGTGACCCATAGGACACATCACAGCCATAAAGTATACTTAGTGTTTTATACATCACACAAAATGCTGAGAAGGAAGAGACCCGTCCTTTAATCCCTGATCTACTGCTAACTTGTAGGTTGGCTATTAGGAAACCCTTTAACTCTCTACCTTTCTGTAGAGATACTAATACGGATGCCCACAGGATTTTTCTAGTATTAAATGAGATGCTGTAGATAAAAGCAGGTTAAAAAGTAGGAATTATAATTCAAGTTTTGGAGCTTTGGGCTCATTCTGCTTCCTTCAGAGTTAAGCAAACTTCCTTGCCCTGGGAACTAACCCCTCCTTGGCCACTGACTAGATCCATGTTTTCATAAGAGCCCACATCATGGAGTTCAGGCACAGCTCCTCTGTGCTCATCCGTATCAACATCTCCACTCGGCATCGGGTCAGCGGGAACATTCCTGGCCCAGGTAGGGTCTCACAGCACTTCTGAGAAAAAGAAACAGAAACATGCCAATGTGTCTATAAATAAATCCCATTGTCTTCTTTTCCTGCTCTAGTTCCCTTTTCCACACCTCAAGCTACTGGGAACCGCGCTGTATTTATTTTGCCCATCCATTCTCATTGGAGGTGCTTTTCCCTCTCCTCGTCTTTTGGAGCTGTCACCCTTTGTAGATCATTCTTATTAAGCATTAACTTGGTGAATGGATGAACGTCACTTGGGAACAGCTCTAGAATATTGCAAAACATAAAGCAGTCAGTGCAAACATCTGCAAAACTTGGCAATCTACTGTGGTTTCAATGAGCTTGGGGCCAAGTCCTTGACAGGCCTTGAGGTCCTCAGAGAATGCAGCACAGGGAAGATTTATTTGGGGAAAGGGCGAGAAATGTCACTTTGAACTTCAGGTATGAGGTAGAATCGGTCAGCATTTGCAAGCATGAGTCACTGTCTCATCTTACCCTTCACAGATGTCGTCTAACTGCCCTCACCCTGATTCCAAGTCCTTGTGAGGCTTTGAAAGAAGCTTAACACCCAGAGCCATCCCTTGAGGGGCTTGGGGAACAGGCCGCCTCTGGGCTAACCCCTGTTCTCTGGGTTGCACTGACCACCCTGCCTTTCCCTCCAGCTCTGGTACCAGTGGCCCCACAGGGACAGCACTCCCCTCTCCATAGTCACCTCTTCCTAAGACCAGCCAGCGCTGTGGACTCCAGCTCAACCTCAGCTTAACCAGTCTGACTCCCCAGCCAGTAGCCTGCAGGGCCTCCTGTGCCCACTAATGAGCAGCAGAACTGAAGCAGGTGGGATGGCGAGGCTTCCCTTCTCAGTCACCAGCAGCATGTGTGCGTTACGTATGGGTTTTCAGAATGTGGCTTTTGCTCTTGGCACTTGCATCCTCGGGGCAGGGAGAGAGATGGGGCCTCATTTTTAGCAATAGATTCTGAATAATTCTAGGGTTGGGGACACATGGGAGTGCTATTTGGGGTCCAGGAAGGGGATGCTGGTGTTTGGATCTTTCTTTTTTTTTTTTTTTTTGCCCCTGGTCTTATAAGGACAAAATTCCATGGTTTAAAGTTTGTTTTCCAGGGCGCCTGGGTGGCTCAGTGGGTTAAGCCTCTGCCTTGGGCTCGGGTCATGATCTCAGGGTCTTGGGATGGAGACCCACATGAGGCTCTCTTCTCAGCAGGGAGCCTGCTTCCCCCTAACTCTGCCTGCTTCTCTGGCTACTTGTGATCTCTGTCAAATAAATAAATAAAATCTTAAAAAAAAAAAGTTTGTTTTCCTATCAACTTTAGACCTTGAGATGTTAATCAATGACAAAACGTTACCCCAAGTTTCAGAGTCAAGGACAATTTTTAGTACCTTATAAAATCCACTATAAATCCAGTACCAGCACGCATTGAGCGTCTAATCTGGCCCCCACAGTGGAGCCATACTTTCATGGGTCCTGGACACTTTTGCTTTCGTGACCTCTTACCTCCATGTAAGTAAGTCAGTAAGCAAGCAAGCAAGCAAATAAACAAACGAGTAAACAAATAAGTAAATAAATAAATAATTAAATAGATAAAATTTTTTAAATGCCTGTGTTGGCAGAAGATAAGTATAATCCAGGCTGAGTTCATTACTATTATCCATTGTTTTTCGGATTTAAAAGAAAAGTAGAAATATTTTCTGTACTCTTAAATCTATCAAGGGTCCCAGGCACTGGTCCCGCTGTGCCTACTGGGGAAGTCAGTCCTGTATTAAGGCTCCCCGAGGCTGCTTCCCAGGGTCATAGTGTCTCTACGACCTGGCCTGGAGCCCAGGAGATTCCCAGGTCCTGCCCTGTGGCTGGGGCTGGTTTGAGTTTTTTTTCTCTTCCTGGCTCTCCCTCCTCCTCACACACAAATCAGAAATTCCCAGAGGCTAGGAATCACATCTTACTTATCTTTGAATCCCACCCTCACACCTGCCTGCTTTAGATACTCAATGCAAGTGTGTGGAATGAAGTTCAATGTCTCGGATAACATTTCACAGCAACCTCACAAAGGAGGAGACTTAAAAAGTCAGTCCATCAAAGACACTAACTGGAGGCCAGGTGTGCGAGGTGCTGTGGGGAAAATCCGAGAGACAAACGATGGCGATGCATCCCTCAAACAGAATGGTAGAGACACCTAAGGGAAACACTGTGTGGTCAAAGGGCGTGGCACCCTGGTTGCATGGATTCGGAGACCTTCAGCTTGACCTTGACTCCTGTCATCCCCACCTGTCAGCTCTGAGGCCTTGGACAAGTTCTTTAGCCTTTGTAGAGTTTTCTCACTTTTGATTTGGGATAATAATAATAATAATAATAATAGCAACCTTATTAAAAGAGATAATGCATGTGAAGACATTAGGGTATCATGTGGCCTGGGACATAAAATATTCAATATAGTAGCTCTTCTTAATTGTTATGATCTTGCCTCCTGTCAGTGTTGAATTATCATCTATACCTTACTGGTTCCATCCTTAGTTCCAGAAATTTCTGCCAGTTAACTCAAAACAGTGCATGTTCAAACCTGAGCTCCTGTTCTTAGAGCAAAACACACATTCTGTGTCCTTTCTTCCTCTACTGTAAGCTCTTTAAGGGCAGGCCTGTCTGTGCCTTTGATTTTTGTTTTTTCCTGAGCCTACTCAAGGCATTTGTTTTGTTTTTGTGTTTTTCAAATTTTTATTTAAATTCTAGTTAGTTAACATATGGTGCAATATTGGTTTCTGGATTAGAATTCAGTGATTCATCACTTACATACAATGCGGAGTGCTCATCACAATTGCCCTCCTTAATGCCCATCCCCCATCCAGCCCACCCCCCACCCACCTACCTCCATCAACCCTTAGTTTGTTTTCTATCCAAGAGTCTCTTATTGTTTGGGGTGCCTGGGTGGCTCAGTTGTTAGGCATCTGCCTTCAGCTCAGGTTGTAATCTCAGGGTCCTGGGATCAAACCCCACATTGATCTCTCAGCGGGAAGCCTGCTTCTACCTCTCCCACTCCCCCTGCTTGTGTTCCTTCTCTCACAGTGTCTCTCTGTGTCAAATAAATAAATAAATGAAATCTTAAAAAAAAAAAAAAAAGAGTCTCCTATGGTTTGTTGGTGAGATAGTTGCCTAGTGACATTCCAAAGTGACTATAGTCTAGAGACTGGTTGATTTACCCAGAGAAGTGTGGGGATCTGGTTAGCCCAAATTTCTCTGGCATCGAGGCTTCCCCATGAAGCTATATTATATCCACTCCTCTGTTTGCCTCAGTGCTGGGAGACTTGCCCTCGGAGAGACAGGCACAGGGTTGGAGGAGCAGAAATAAATCTGGAGGCAGCCTTTTTGCAGAGCACATTGGAGCCACACAGAGCTGGTAGATGAAAGATTGTTCTTAAAGGGAACTTGGAACTTGGTCTAGGCAGGGATTAAAAACTAAGAATGCCTTGATGTGGTAGAATAACATCTTTGATACTTTCACGGAGATATTAACTGATTTTTAAAATCTCTCTCCTGGTAATCCTCCTTCTTCCCCTGTGTCCCCTCACTGCATTGCCCAAGGGCCAGGCGGATGGCACAGCCGCAAGTGCACCCTTTTGCAATACCCAGAGAGGAGTCCGCACAGTGTTCTTCTGGGTAGAGGGTCTCTTTCACAGTGTCCGGATCCCTTGGTGTCCTGCAACTGAAAAGATGTCCCCCTTAGATGGCACCAACACTGACCTCCAAATAGATCAGTACATCTACAAAAGGAAAAGTGATGGTCTCCACGTCATAAATAAGAAGAGAACCTGGGAGAAGTTTCTGCTCGCAGCTTGAGTGGTTGCTGCCATTGAAAACCTAGCTGATGTCAGTTGTCATACCCTCCAGGAATATTGGCCAGCGGGCTATGCTGAAGTTTGCTGCTGCCATGGGACCTGCTCCCATCACTGGTGGCTTCACCCCTGGAACCCTCTAATGAGATCCCGCCTTTTCAAGGAGCTGAGATTTCTGGTGGCTACCAATCCCAGGGCTGTCCTCCAGCCTCTCATCCCATGCACCATATGTTACCCTGCCTCTGTATGATACAGACTCTTCCTCTGTGCTCTGCAGACATTGCCATCCCATGCAACGTGAAGGGAGTTCGTGCAGCGGGTCTGCTGTGCCGGGTGCTGGCGGGCGAAGTTTAGTGCATACATGGCACTGTCTCCTTTGAACACCTATGCGTGGTCATGCCTGATGTCTGCTTCCACAGAGATCCAGAGGAGACGGAGCAGGAAGAGCAGACTGAGGCTGAGAAGGCCAGGACCAAGGAGGATTTTCAGGGTGAATGGACTGTTCCAGCTCCCAGGTTTACTGCTACTCAAGTCAAGGTCACAGACTAGTTCGACGGCATAGGCTCTCTGAGCCTGTCCACGGCTGCCCCCTGGAGCGTTCTGCTGGCCATGAAGCCTGGTCTGTGGCTCTCACTGTTCGGGTCAAGGGAGGGTAGGAACCGTTCCAGTCTATTCTTCTACAGCCTCTTCAACAGAAAACGGAAAGTTGAAATAAAGCATTTTCTTAGGAAAAAAAAAAAAAAAGTAGAAGGGAAACCTGTCTCCTGCCTTGGTTTTTCAAAGCTTAACCCCATAAAGGTATTGTTCCATGCCTCCAAAGCAGACCCAAAGGTATAGGAAATATCTTGGAGAGAAAAACCTCAAGAAAGAGAAAGGATTTCCCCTCTAGTTTCTAAAAAACAAATGCTCCCCAGGAATGAGAATAGAGTCCCAGGTTGGCTGCCTCAGAGGAGGCCCTGATAGTTTTCCAGGGCAGAGTCTTGAAAGTGAAAACTGCAGAGAGAGTTTGCAGGTGGCTGGGGCCCATGGGAGCAGTAGGAGGAACTTATTTCAATGTCTCTCCTTGGGGGAAAGAGCCTTGACTTGAGGGGCTATGTGGACAGGCTCAGCTGACACCTCAGACTGGACTAAACCCCCCCCCCCAACTCTCCTGCCTTAATATAACCAAGTCCATGGAACATCAACGCCACTCTGGGAAACTTGGGGAGACGAGATCCAGAATAAATGGAAAACCTAATTCTGACCGTCAGGTGGAATAGGAACTTGAAACAGAAATAAAGTTATGGGAAACATTTAAAAATGTGTATTTCTTAGACCACTGAATTGTGGGTGAGACACATTCCGGCTGTAGCAGAGATAAGCCCCCAGGACGGCCAAGGGCCTAGATCCAGAGAAGAAGAACAGGAAGTTTTGTCTCTCAGCCCAAGACTGGGTGGATTCTACTTGACTATTGGACTCAGGATTTTGGTGCCTCATGTGGGCATCAGTGGGTCAGAAGCCTCCCAGTGCATGAAGAGTGCTGTCTAGCCGAGCTTATTGGTTATGTTGTCTGGCATGTAGTAGGTGCTCTGGCAAATGCTGAATGAATAAATGACAGTCTGAACTTCTCTGGAGCCTTCCCGTCCCTTGCTGCTACAGGGGAATAGAACTGTTCCTCTATAGCCAGGCGCCCAGGCACCAGAGCCGGCCCAGAGCTACTCAGATGCCACAGAGGCATGCATGAGTCCCCCTCGAGGGGACTCATCCTCCAAGACTGAGTCGGACAGTGCCTGATTTTGGAAGCCCTTTGCCCTCAGCTCTTGCCAGAACGCCCTGTTTTATCATGGCCCGTTGACTTGACTTTCTTCCCTCACTAGTCCGTAAATTACTGGAGCATGACAAGTATATCCCCAGTACAATGCCTGGCAAATGTTTGCGGAATTAAATGATAATGTGCTAAAATCACGCCAGATGAGCCTGACGAATCAAGGCCAGGCAATGGTTGCACAAACTGAGCTCAGTATCGTCAAGCGGCAGGAAATTGATAATCTGATCTGCGCTACTTTTCACGAGGTGCTTACATTGTTAATAACCTCTATGTTTGAAGTCTTTGAATTTCCAATAGGAAACGTTGATGCCAAGCAAGCCAGCCTGGCCGGTGTTCCCAGATGCTAAGGCCGGAGCAGCAGGCTAAGTGCCCAGGGGTCAGACGATCCCTCTGCCCTACTGCCCACTCAGGGCCACAGAGTTCGTAGGGAGGCAGAGGGGAAGAGAGGAGCCTCTGCATATCCTCGGTAGATGCCTGAAGCTAAGAGAATCATGGAGCTCAGCAAACAAAATGCAGCTGAGCAGATGTTACAAACCCCATGAGCTGCCTCTTGAAGTTCGCTGGGGGGCTGCAACTGCAAGAGGGATCTTGTGGGTCCTCCCTGGTCCATTCCCTGGGGAGTGGGATGATGCACAGGTGCCCCCTGGTGGTCTTACTATGAACTGCAAGACTGAAGGCAGGCTGGTCTCTAGCCCCTAGTGGAGTGTCCACCTAGAGGAGCAGTATCACCTGTTAGGCAAAGAAAAGAATCAATCTGGGGCAGGGGAGCCCAAGTCCCTTAATTAAGTGCCTGACATTGTGGGATGTCTTCTTAGTGAGTCTCTGCCCAGTTAGTCTATGTGGATTGATTTTGTGATTACATCTTGAAGTCCAGCCGCCAGAAGCTTTGATAAAATCTTTACATCTACATTAATCAGGGAATCCAGGTAAGCACCACGGAGCGCTTGCCAGATGTGTCCAGCAGATGAAGGCCTCCATGGAAGAGAACAGTGCACCCAGGGTCAACATGAATTGCCAAGTTGAGGAGCCAAAAAGGGCTGAATGGTGAGAATAGGGGTAGGGAACAGGGTGGGGCTGGCATGGACATGCCTGGAGAACTTGCTAAAACTGTGGAAGCCAGGTGCTGGGGAAGGGCCGTGGGCCTCCATTCCTGAGCTCTCGGCAACAGGAAGGCTTCCTGTCACCGCATGTGCGGGGATAGGCTCCAGACCTGGGCTGGGCCCAGTTGGCTGAAAGAGCCTCAAGACTTTCGAAAGGAAGCAGGAATTATTTCACATATTAGGACTTATTCTAAGAGGGAAACTCAAGGTTCTTTTCATCCCCACCCACAGATGAATCCTCCTATTTATTAATAAATCTTTTTGCAGCAGGTGGGTATGTGTGATCTTAACACGGTGTGTTTAACCAAAGGGGTTTGAGATCACTAGGCATTGCATGGTTCATAGGGGGACAAGACTGGCAGGCAGACGATTTTAGTTACCATAAAACAAAAGGATGAAAAATAATAATGATTTCATACATTGAGCCCTGTTCAAGAATCCAGAGCCCCAACCGTCCTAGAGTTAAATCTGTTTCATCACAGAATCACAGCTTGCGTGCCCATAGTTCTTTCACTTAGGCCTCTAAAAGTTACCAGAGCAGTGATTTTCAGTGGGGCTCAACATTTCTCTGTGGAAAAGCACGCACTAATTAGCCAAATTCAAGGTTTAAAAGCGTGAGATAACTGTGCACTGCTTATTGTAATAGCCACATACCCACTGAATGGATGACTACATTGAGGCTTTTAGGCTCTTGCTGTATGTTTCATAATAACCAAGATGGGGAAAGAACAAAGAGAACCTGGCTTTCCTCCACCCGTTTGTGTTAAGGACGCACGTTTCACCATGTGGGGGCCTCACTCAGTGCCCCCTTGAATTCATGACTACAGCAAACATACCTTCTTCTGGCTTCTTGGAAAAGACAGGCTTCGAGAAGTGATTCCTGAGAAAAGCAATACCCCCCAATGAAAAACTGGTCATAAAACATAAAAGAGAAACTCCCCTGCTCTCACCAGCAGTAATGCGTTTTCTACTGTATCCTGCCTTCTAAAGGCTTCAAACAGTGAAAGAGCCGAATTTGAAACATTTGCCACATTAAGGCAAAATTGAGCTTAGCCAGGATCTTTATGGGTCTTATAAATATTTATACTTAATAACATCTGGGCTGAGCCTTAGTTTCGAAGCTCATGTTTGCTGAACGAGTCTTTCTCTCACTCTCTCTCTCTCTCTTTTTTTTTTTTAATGAGAAATGAGGTTGGGGAGGACACCTTTAGTTTGGTATTTTACGGTTTTCGTATTCGTCTCTCTTAGCGTATCTCACAAGAGCCAAGACAGGGTCTGTGTGTGATTTATTCATTTTATTGCTAATCAAGAGGCACAAAGTGAAGCAGAATGGGAGAAAAGGGGCAAATCGAAGGTGCGAGCTCTCCCAGGACCAGCTCACACAGCTGAGGGTTGCACAATTATCTGCAAATGTCAGGGCCCCAAATCCACTTTCGCCTGAATTATATGATTGACTGTCCCAAAGGTCCCGAATTTCCTCTAAATAATTGCATAATGTTCTTACTTTGTTTTAGCTGAGGAGACTTAGTCATGGGAGTAAAACAAATGTAGTTGATCTGTTCAGGTTCTCCAAACATTTTTCAAAGTTTGATTTATTCGTTTTGGACAGGTCAAAATCAGCCATGTTTGCATAGCCAGAGAGCAATTACTTCTTTCAAACTTGAAGGACAAAAATGTGTGAATGCAAATGAAGCCAACCTCCCATTTTCTGCACCAGGAGAAGAGAAGACTATTCAAAACTCACTGGTATTTGGTTTGGAACTGGGTTTGTGCTTTTCATCAAATTCAGTGCTTTAAAATTTTGTGGACTTTCCCTTCCAACAAAGCAAGGACCCTTGCTTTGAAGACTGATTTAGAAGATGCTGGAAAGAGATTTCCTTTCCCATCTCCTCTCTTTGTTTATATCTCAATAAAACCTGGGCGGAAAACAGGGCTTTTTTGTAGGCTCTCTGAAAGGTTCGAGGAAAAGCTGTACTGCCCTTCCAAATGTCCCTGGAGCAAAAATGACGATGTAATTTATGTTGCAAGGGGCTTCCCAGCACCAATGAGATAGAGGAAGCGAGAACTACAAGAGACCTACATGTCAGAAAAGTAAGGAATGGAAATGTTAGTGTTTCTTGCAGAATGAGGGAGCTGTCAACTGCGGAAAATAATTAAATGGTGAGTGCTGTCAATGAATTTGAAAGATTTGCCTCAGGCAAATCCAAATGCAGATAATTGATACATGCATTCATGACACAGCCACACCCCCGACAGATCAAAGGAAGGCAGTTTCCCCGACTTAAGGAGATGAAGTGACTTGCTCAAGGTCATTCAGGGATTCGGTTCTCAGGGAGTCCCATCAGGAGTCTCCGTGACCGCTGCCCTCTGGTACCCATATTTGCATTGCATTGCTCCGAATTCCTTCCACAAGCATTTTCCTTGTTTTTCTGCTCACAAATGATCGGGAGTGCAAAACTTCAACAATTCCACTCTGGGGCGCTGGCCTTTTCTAACGCTAAGCCCCCTCTGGGTGTCACATCAGCTCTTTTGAAAGAAGAGATAAGCCTGCACTCTATTATTAGAAGCAAATGGTTCGAGAAAGCCCTTTTTCCCACCCTCCGCTTGTCATCCAAAATGTGATGGGAAGCGAGGGTGAAACAGAAGATAAATGTCCCACTCCTTGACTTGGAAGTTGGTTTTTTTCCAAAGGTAGAGGAAGCCTTTGGAATGAGATAGGCGGTAGAATTACACCTCATTTTCCTAACGATACAGGCACTATAATAACCTTGGAAAAGTAATCCTCAACATGATACCCATAGGAATATTTCTAATAAGTAATTTGAAATCATATAACATTCCGGCTGTGGTGCAGCACAAGGGAACCGTGAGGAGATTAGATTTATTTTCTCGTGTTTTTGTAAATGAGGCCGCCAGGCAGGAAGAGGGGCATCGCCCACTTAATGCTAATACTCTGACATTGTGTGACTATGTTCTTAGGCCCGCGTCCAAATGGTCCTCGGGCTGAGAGAAACCAAAGCTGAAAGCTGAGAAGAGCCGATCTCAAGGCTGAGATTTCTCAGCCGCCTTTTGGAAAATTGAATATGCACACGATGACCAGTGCATCCTGTGATTTCTAAGGTGGGGGGGACTCCGGGAATGTGCTGATGAAAGGAAACCCCAGGGGGAATCGGCAAAAATCGAGCCTTTGAAAGAGAGACTCAAATTGCAGAAATAGAACAAATGATTTTGCTTAGGGCAGTTAAAAGAAAGCAAATGCTACTTTAATTTTCGAGTTCCGCAGAAACTCATTATGCAAGTTAGAGAACGGGATATAAAAGGCTTCCAGTTGAGAATTTTAAATATAACAAAAAGTGACATTAGTGAAATATGAGGTCATGGCATCTGGTTGAGGAAAGAGTTACGTGGATAGTTTTCACTACATGCAACAGGAACCCTTTTAAGTCATGGCTTTCCTGCTGGACAAACTCTTGGAATGCGCACTGCCATTTGTTGGCCCTTACTAGGTCTCAGGCACTAAATCGGGTATTTGACAAGCACTGTCTTGGTTGAATCTCGTGATGTAGGAGTTAGTTTCTGGGGTTCCGAATGGGGACGTGGAGGTTCAGGGAGTTCTGGCCCCGAGGTCGTGCTGTTGGCATGTGGAGTGGCCAATATCCCAGGCCAGGCTGGTGCCTAACTCAGTCCCAGGGGAAATCCTGGGTCTTCTGCCAAAAATCCAAGGTGACCAGCCACCTGGGAGTCCCGTGCTCACAGAAGACTTAAGAGCCCGGCTCAGCAGATTTATCAAAACAAGTCTTTCTGGCATGTCCTGGGAAGAGGACAAGAAGTGACCACGCACGTGATCATTCTGCATCACGTCCAGAGCATGAACCAGAAAGGCCAGGGAAAAGATGTTCACACCAGGCTGAACTCAGCCTGAGAAAGCAAGAAAAAAGAGGTCTATAATTAAGAGCAAGTCGTTCATTCAGGGAAAGCGAAAGGGAGCATTTCTGACAAGCCTTGATGCCAAGACCAATATTATCTTTTATTAAAAAAAAATAATTGACGCTGCTACAAGGCTTTTACAGATCCAAATTCACCATGACCAGGAGAAGAACAGGGGGTGGGGTGAGCAGCTGAAGATAGCAACCAATTTCAGTAGCCTGGGGAAGGAAAGAAGAAGCAAATGAAATTCAATATTCCAGAAGTTAAAGCCCAGTGCTTGTAGAGAACAAAAGAAAACACGCCTAATGGAGTAGAATAATAAAGAGAACGCTCTGCTTTGGGTCCTTCAAAGATCTTTGCAAATAGTCAGGGGGGAATCCATTGCCATACACCTGTGAGGCATTATAATTTGCAGGGTGCTCTGGAGTGAACCTGGTCACTGACAATGGCGAAAAAGCAAGGACACAATGACTGCATTCCCAGCCTCGAAGGGATTAGGCTCCAAAGCCACCTGGGAAGAGCGCAACTCAGCAGCGGCTGGGGCCCCACTGCCTGGGTGCTCTTTTTGCCAGTGGGTGGGGAATTTTCAGTGTGGTCTCAGGAAAGATGAGGTCACTCCCCCCCTTCTCTCTCCACGCTCTCTCTTTGCAGAATACCTAAGGTAGGGTGTGTGTGGTTAATAGGCAGTCAGATATTTTTCATAGATGACCAGTTTACAGAGAATGGAAAGAGGCTACGGCTATGATCTGGAGACTTTTTTGACATGTTAAATGCAAAGGAAGTAACTTCCGGCAGATTGTAAAATTTGACAATTCAAGTTGTAACTGTTATGAACTCTTTAAATCTGTCCAACTGGAAGATTGAATCCCCCCCGCCCCCGCCAACATCCATTTAAAAACAGAAGTATAGATGCTTCTCTTTGACATCAAATTTCCATTCTAGTTCCCTTTAAGACCCATCAGACTGGGGCACCTGGGTGGCTCAGTTGGTTGAGCAACTGCCTTATGCTTAGTTTATGATCCTGGAGTCCAGGGATCAAGTCCCACATCGGGCTCCCAGCTCCACAGGGAGTTTGCTTCTCCCTCTGACCTTCTCCCCTTTCATGCTCTCGCTCACTGTCTCTCTCTCAAATAAATAAATAAGACTTTTAAAAAAATATATTATTTATTTATTTGACAGATCACAATAGGCCAAGAGGCAGGCAGAGAGAGAGGGGGAAGCAGGCTCCCCGCTGAGCAGAGAGCCCGATGCAGGGCTCGATCCCAGGACCCTGGGATCATGACCCGAGCCGAAGGCAGAAGCTTAACCCACTGAGCCACCCAGGCACCCCTAAATAAATAAAATCTTAAAAAAAAAAAAAGACCCATCAGACTGCATTAAATTTGTGTGCTTGTCTTTTACAAATACTCTTTCTTGTGTTTCTATGATAAATACAGATGTGTGTCTATCTATTTTTAAGTTTATAGGCTTAAAATTTTCTTCAGGATTGAGATGTTATTATAATTACAAATAATTGTTCATAACCAAATAAAGATTTCACAAGTCTTAAAAAATAAGAATGAGCATAAAATTAGAAGTTTTTACTGGACATATTTCTTAATAAGATGAGAAGGGGTTTATGGCATTTTGACCTGTTCTTTCTTTGGTGCCCTGGAGGTTTTTAAACCTGGGACAAAACGGCAGAGGACGATTTTGTTGTGGTTGCGTGTTTCTTATAAACATAGAAGAAAGAATATTGGGCAGGTGAAATGGCAGAGGGAAAACACACAGACTTGTTCTCTGTTAATTTTTAGGAGCAATAATTCATGCAAGTTGAGGGGTCCAGATGGATTTCCTTGAAATTATCCACATGCAGGTATCATACGGGAAGGTTTGGTCACAGGAGTCCGAGGGAGATATGTTCTTCAGTTTGAAGACGACTGTCCTGCATCGTACTGGGAGGGCCAATATTTCCTCTGTCTCTGGGAGTCAGAGGCCTGAATCTTAAAGCTCAGGGTGAGAGTGGAGATGTCCGCCAAGCTTGCTTTACCGCTTGGCAACTGTGTGATTTCGGCAGATGAGAAACCTAGGTCTCTGACCCTCAGCTGCCTCTTCTTTAAAATGGGGGTGCCTGGGTGGCTCAGTGGGTTAAGCCTCTGTCTTCGGCTCAGGTCATGATCTCAGGGTCCTGGGATCGAGCCCCAAATCGGGCTCTCTGCTCAGCAGGGAGTCTGCTTCTCCCCCCCCCTCTCTCTCTGCCTGCTGCTCTGCCTACTTGTGATCTCTCTCTGTCAAATAAATAAATAAAATCTTTTAAAAATAAAATAAGATGGATCATTAGGGACACCTGAGTGGCTCAGTGGGTTAAGCAGTAAGCGCTTTGCCTTCAGCTCAGGTCATGATCCCAGGATCCTGGGATTGAGCCCTGCACGGGGCTCTCTGCTGTGTGGAAAGCCTGCTTCTCTCTCTTCCACTTCCTCTGCTTGTGTTCTCTCTCTGTCAAATAAATAAGATCTTTTAAAAATAATAGTAATAAAATAAGGTGTTTTGTTAAAGCTGCTTCCCCCCACAGGGCTCCTGAAAGGTTTAAGGGCTCATGTGTAAGAGTGGACGCTCGGTGCCCACAAATTACCTTTCTTACTCTAGAAATATTGATGGTTGGGATTTAGCTACAGGTGCATTTATTGTCTATTCTAGAACCATTAGGGACAAAATACCTCACAACAGTCCTCTGCTACCAGGACTGAGTCAGTACGACTCAGAAAGAGAATAATCACTTTGTGTGTCCATATCCCTTTGTCTTACTGCATTGGACACCTTTGGGGAGCCAGGCCTGCCCTCAGCTCCTTCTCTCTGTGGGGTTTTCCTTCTTCTCCTCCCATTTCCTTCTTTGTTCTTAGGAATAACATGACCCATGGCTGCAGAGGGTGGAATACATCACTTTCACTGAGGTCAGGTATCGTCAAGCTCGGAGTACCATCCTGGCAACCCAGCGGGTCAGCTGGCAAGGCAGCTGGGGCCCTCCTGCTGTGTCACCACCAGAAGGGCCAGAGTCGCTCCCTACTAGCTCAGAGGGAGCTTCGGTTTGGCAACCTGGCCAGTGTAATTTAAGACCCTGGGCTGTGGAATCCAACAGAGGCAAGTTCAAATCCCCCGGTTGAGTTGCTGACCAGGTCACCTAAGTAGATCACTTGACAAGGTTGGTAACCTCGGTAGGTCATTTAACCCTTTGAAGGCCAAGTTCACTTATCCATAAAACACGGGTGATAGTGACACTTACTTCATAAGATTGTTTGGAGAATTTGATGAAACAAAACACATAAAACACTAGCCCAGTGCCTGGCCTAAGTTTGCATTCAGCAAGTACAGGAGGTTCTGGCCAGGAAAATGAGGCAAGAAAGGGAAACAAAATGCACCCCAGAAATAAAAAGCACTTCCAAAAAAGAAGAAGTAAAACTATACTTGCAGATGATGTAATTGCCTTACAATATTCCCATGATTTATCCTCGTTGACCTCACGTTCGAATAATGTTTCTTTCAGATACATTCTGGAGTGCAATTGGCAAAATGATGCTAAAAGATAACATCTACCTGTCCTTTTCTTTTCTTAAAATTTTCATGTAACTGATAAGGAAATTGAATGGGCAAATCGCTCTGCCCTCAGTTTTTCCTGACTGAGCCAGAGCAGGCCCGCAGAGTTTGGAAGTGAGGCCGCAGGTAGGACCTACTCTGCTTCCAGGCACCCATCCCAACAGCAGGAAACAGGAAGAAAATCTGAGTTAGTGACTGACGTCTTGCTTGGGTCTGGTCCTCGGGCTGTTACTGGAGAATGGTCCCTGGAATGAGGTGATGGTCCCTACTGAGGGCTGCCACTTTCGGGTTTGGAAGCACAAGGCAGCAGGTGCTCAGAAAATGTCCCAGAGGCCCTGCCAGGTGCAGCACATACTCCGTAGGGAATTCTTCCCTGATCGCTCCCCACTGTCCTGACCCAGGGGAAAGTGCTAGAATGTGAGGCCCCTGACGGCAGGGATTTTATTCATTGGTGTATTTCCAATGCCTAGAACAGCACTGTCAAAGAGAAATAAGATTTTGGTCACATGTGTAATTTAAAAAATAAATTCTAGGGGTGCGTAGGTGGCTCAGTCAGTTAAGTGTCTGCCTTCGGCTCAGGTCATGATCCCAGGGTCCTGGGATTGAGCCCCACATGGGGCTCCCTGCTCAGCTGGAAGCCTACTCTTCCCTCTCCAACTCCCTCTGCTTGTGTTCCCTTTCTCACTGTGTCTCTCTCTGTCAAATTTTTTTAAAAATCCTAAAATATATATATGTATGTGTATATATATTCTAGTAGAGACATTTAAAAAGTGAGAGAAATCAATGAAGTTCATTTTAATGTACAATCCATACTATTATCATTTAATTCAATATATCCAAAATATTATTTTAACGTGTAGTCAATATAAAGTTATTAGTAAGACATTTTACTTTTCTTGTGGTACGGAGTCTTTGAAATCCAGTGTGTATTTTACACTTAGAACATAGCTCAGTCCACACGGGCCACGTTTCAAGTGCTCAAACGCCACACGTGGCTAGTGGCTACTGTATTGTGCAGCAGAGCTATAACAATTGTCGGCACATGGCAAGGTCCCTGTACATATTTATTTATTTATTTTTAAAAGATTTTTATTTATTTATTTACAGACAGAGATCCCAAGTAGGCAGAGAGGCAGGCAGAGAGAGAGGAGGGGAAGAAGGCTCCCTCCCAAGCAGAGAGCCCGATGCGGGGCTCGATCCCAGGACCCTGGGATCATGACCTGAGTCGAAGGCAGCGGCTTAACCCACTGAGCCACCGAGGCGCCCTCCCCCCCCCTTTTTAAAAGATTTTTATTTATTTGTTTGAGAGAGAGAGAGCGTGCTTGAAGGGGGGAGGGGCAGAGGGAGGAGCAGACTCCCCGCTGAGCAGGAAGCCTGACTTGGAGCTCAATCCCAGGACCCCAGGATCATGACCCGAACCCAAGACAGACACCCAACTGACTGGGTCACCCAGGCACCAAGAATAATCCCTCCAATGCTTTTCTCCCAGCTTCTGCGGGCAATTCTGGACATTTCTTGGCTTGTACACACATCACTCCACTCTCTGCCTCCATCTTCATGTGGACTTACTTCCTATGTTTTCTTCTTCTCTGTCTCTTATAAGGACACTCTTATTAGATTTGGAGTCTATCTTAATGTGGGATGATCTCATCTTGATCCTTGCCTTAATTATATCTGCACAGACCCTTTTTCCAAATAAAGTCAGATTCAGAGTTCCCATGCGGACATAAATTCTGGGAGGCAAAGGGGGACATTATTCCAATAACTGCAGGAACCTAGGCACTTCTATTTCTGACAGCTCCCAGCTGATTGCTCCATGCCCTGTAGGCTAAGTAACTACCACGTTACATTGTTGCATTTTCAACAGCCTTGCAAGGGGGGATTATTATCTCCCCTTTACCAAAGAGGAATCTGAAATTGGGGGTTTAAGTAATTTTCCCAAGTTCTTGCAGCTGGTAAGTAGCAGAGTTTGGCCTTGAACTCAGGTCTATGTGACAATAAAGTCCCTGATCTTATGGCCTGTACTCAACCCTCACTCTTCTGGCTCTGCGGTTTATTAACTGCCCTGCTTTAAAGTCCTTTATAAGAAATATCTCCTTGTGGGTGCCTGGGTGGCTCAGTGGGTTAAGCCACTGCCTTCAGCTCAGATCATGATCTCAGGGTCCTGGGATCAAGTCCCACATTGGGCTTTCTGCTCAGCAGGGAGCCTACTTCTCTCTCTCTCTGCCTGCCTCTCTGCTTATCTGTGATCTCTGTCTGTCAAATAAATAAATAAAATATTTTTTTAAAAAATCTCTTTGAGAGCCTGGGTGGCTCTGTCAGTTAAGCATCTGCCTTCGGCTCAGGTCATGATCCCCGGGTCCTAGGATTGAAATCTGCATTGGACTTCCTGCTCAATGGGGAGTCTGCTTCTCCCTCTGTCCCTACCCCGCTGCTTGTGATAGCTAACTCTCTCTCTCTCACACACACACACATACACAAGCTATCTCCCTCA
>RCUC01118239.1:0-11783 GCA_003697995.1 Taxidea taxus jeffersonii
CCAGTCCCAGATTCGGCTAAGACTGGGATGTAGGGCGATGAATGAAGCAGACATGTTTTCTGACCTCATGGGCTTCACAGCCTAGATGGGGAGACTGACAATAAACAAAGAAACACAAAAATTAAATTATTAGAGTTGTGATAATGAAAGAAACAATCATTGTAAAGCCACATAGTGGTGGCCTGTCTAAAGGACAAGCCTGAAGCTTTAATTCAAAGCCAAAACAATTCAAACCACTATGCTGGCCACACAACACACAACCTGGCCCAGAGCAGCTGCTTGTTTCTGACTCCCGAGTTTTAGATTATCACCTTACGAAATTACAAATAATAGTGAATATGACAGACAAGGTGCCCGTGTAAATACAAAGTCAGGAATCTGGTGTGTTTGTAATTTTTTTAAGATGTATTTATTTTATATATAGAGAGAGAGACAGACAGAAAGCATGAGCAGGAGGGACAGAGAAAGAGGGAGAGAATCCCAAGCAGACTCCACATTGAGCATGAAGCCCAAAGTGGGGCTCGATCTCACCACCCTGAGATCACAACCTGAGTTGATACCAAGAGTCAAATACTCAACCAATTGCGCCACCCAGGCGCTCCAAGAATCCAGTGTGTTTAAAAGGAGCTGGTAGGGCCCACGCCCCAGTATCTACTAGGAGGTGTGCATGGGTATCAGCTTCAGAAATAAGAATAAAACACAGTAAACAATACTGTACTAAAACTTGGGTACAATTATCACTATATCTGCTATAGTATAAATTCATTCCACAAACATTTACTGAGCACCTACTGTGTGTCCATTTTTCCAGGCTCTGTGGTACAATGAGCAAACGGAAAGTAAACTGTTGTCTTCTTGGAGATGACATATCAGTGGGAAAGACAAACAATAAAAACATAAGCAAATAAAATGTACATTGGAAGGATTCTAAGACAATGGTGGAATGGGAAGCACCAGGAATCCATCTCCCCACCTACTCAATGACTGCACCAGCAGAATCTGTCAAGTGGAATGGTGTATTTTAGAACTCTGGAGTCTACTGGCTTGAGAGCTCCCTGCTAAGGTCTCACTGGCAAGCTGTGGTTAATTTCAGCTGCAAACACAGTAGCAGGTACACAACCTCCACCCCAGGGGCTAGGCGGGCAGCTGTGCTTCAGGTCCTGGAGCAACTTGCACAATTTGCTGGGATAAGGCTGGGAAAAAAAACCCTGTCCTCTAAATATCAGGGATTTGTGCCTGACTGTGGGTTGCTGCTTCCGATCAGAGAGGTGCAGACAGAGGTGGGCAGCCAGTGCGACTGTACCTCCCTCCATGGCAGCTCCACCTCCGGATAAAGGAGCTGCCAGGGAACTTACAGGGCCAGCAGCAATTTATCCTCCCTTCATTTTCTGCCTTTCCTCTTTTTAGGAGCCAGTAATTGAAGAGTAGGACATTCAAAAGCAATGGAATACATGGGGAAAATTAGAAAGTGATCATGAATGTCCAGGAAAAGGCACATGCTCAGAAAAGACCTGAGAAGACTTTACGTTCATAGATCAGACTGACCCTAGGCACAAAGACAGCCTACAAAAATAAATAGGCCAATTAATTAATTATTTTTTAAAAAAGCAAACACTAGGGACTGGAGAAAATCTGATTCCAGAGTTACCACATTATTAGATTAAAATGTCTAGTTTTCAACAAAAAAGTCAAAAGGCATACAAAGAAATTGGGAACTATGGCCCATTCAAAGAAACTGTCCCAGTGAAAGACTATAGATTTACCTGGTGAAGATATTAAAACTGTCTCAAGCTGCTCAAAAAACTAAAGAAAGACCTATAAAAAATCAAGCAAATAATATATAAAAAGAATGGAAATATCAATAATGAGGCAGAAAACCTAAAAAGATAGCAAAAGGAAACACTGGACTTGAAAAGAATGACAGAAATGACAAATTCATTAGAACAATTCAAAGGCAGATGTGAGCACGCAGCTGATAGAATCGGCAATGGAAATCAGGGCAATGGAAAGTATTAAATCTAAGAAACGAGGGGAAAAAGACTTTCATATGAAAGTGAGCAGAATATAAGGGACCCACGAGACACATCAGGCTGACCAGCATATACACTGCAGAAGCTTCAAAAAACAGGAGAGAGGGGGGCAGAGAGAATACTTGAAGAATTAGTGGCTGAAATCTTCACATCTTTGCTGAAATACATGACTATAAACACCCAAAAAACTCAAAGAACTCCAGGTAACATGAACTCAAAGAGATCTATACCAAGACATATTATAATCAAACTTTCTAAAGGCAAAGACAGAGAACCTTGAAAGCTAGAACAGTGACTTGTCACACAGAAGAGATCCTCAATAAGATGATCAACACATTTCTCATCACTTAGAAGGCATTGGGCAATATATTCAAAGTGCTAAAAGAAAAAACTGTCAACCAAAAACTTGTATCTGGCAAAGCTGTCCTTCAAAAGTGAGGGGAAAATTAAGCCATTCCCAGATAAACAAAAGTTGAGATAGTTTATCACTATATCTGCTCTGCAAGAAATGTCATGGGAGTCCTACAAGGTGAAATGAAAAAAGACACTAGACAGCACTTCAAAACCATGTGGAGAAATAAAGATATCAGTAAAGGTAAATACATGCAAAAATATAAATACTAGAATAATTATAACAGTTCATAACTCCACTTTCTGTTTTCTACAGATTTAAAAGATTAATACATTATTTATTTATTTATTAAATTTCATTTATTTATTTGACAGAGATCATAAGCAGGCAGAGAGGCAGGGGGAAGGGAGCAGGCTCCCTGCTGAGCACAGAGCCCAACACAGGGCTCAATCCCAAGACCCTGAGATCATGACCCAAGCCAAAGGCAGGGGCCCAACCCACTGAGCCACCCAGGCGCCCCGACTAATACATTTTTAAAAAACAATTTTTAGTTTAAAAGCTAATATTACTGAACCTTTGGTCTGTAACTCCAAATCTTGTTTCCTACAAAATTTCTTTAAAAATTTTATTTATTTATTTGAGAGCATGAGCACACAAGTCAGGGGGAGGGGCAGAGGGAGAAGCAGGCTCCTCGCTGAGCAGGGACCCCAACATGGGGCTTGATCCCAGGACCCTGAGATCAGGACCTGAGCCAAAGGCAGACGCTTAACCAAGTAAGCCACCCAGGCACCCCATTTCCTACATAATTTAGGAGACTAATGCATTTAAAATTATTACTACTTTGGTCTTTGGGGCACACAATATAAAGATGTAATTTTGTGACATCAACAACCAAAGGGATGGAGAGAGAGCTGTAAAAGGAGAATTTGTTTGTTACTGAAGTTAAGCTGGTATAAAGTCAAATTCCAATGTTACAACATTAGGATGTTACACATAGTCCTGATGGTAGCCACAAAGAAAATAACTATAGAACAAACACAAAAGGAAATGAAAAAAAAATCAAAACATTTCACTGCAAAAAAATTCCACTAAATGTAAAAGAAGACAATAATAAAGGAAATGGGGGAAAAGCAGAGAACAAACAGTGCAACTGTAGTAGTAAGTCCTTCCTTACCTGTAATTACTTTACATGTAAATGGATTAAACTCTGCAAAGGACAGAATTTGGCAGAACAGATAAAATCACATGATTCAACTATCTGCTGCCTACAAGAGACTAACTTGAGATCCAAAGACACAAAGAGGTTGAAAGTGAAAGGATGGAAAAAGATACTCCATGCAAACAGTAAGAGAGCAGGGGTAGCTACACTAGTGTCATATAAAAATGGACTTTACATATATGAAGTAAAACCTTTAAAGGTATATGAAGGTAAAACAGTCCTATAAGAGTACTTGGAGGGCACCTGGGTGGCTCAGTCAGTTGAGCATTTGCCTTCAGCTCAGGTCATGATCCAGGGGTCCTGGGATCCAGCCCCTCCTCCCTCTCCCTCTGTCTGCCACTCTGCCTGCTTGTGTTCTCTCTCTGTGTCAAATATATAAATAAAATCTAAAAATTAAATAAAAGAGTAGTTGGGGACTTCAATATCCCACTCATAATGATGGAAAGAACAACCAAAATAGGAAATAAAGGCCTTAACACAATAAACCAACTAGGTCTAACAGGCATATAAAACACTATCCAGGGGTGCCTGGGTGGCTCAGTGGGCTAAAGCCTCTGCTTTCGGCTCAGGTCATGTTCCCAGGGTCTTGGGATCGAGCCCCACATCGGGCTCTCTGCTAGGTAGGGAGGCTTCCCCATCTCTCTCTCTCTCTCTCCGCCTCTCTGCCTGCCTGTGATCTGTCAAATAAATAAATTAAATCTTAAAAAAACCACTATCCAACAACTATAGCATATACATTGTTCTCAAGTACACATGGGACAATTTCCAGGATATACATATGTTAGGTCACAAATTCTCAAATTAGTCTCAATATTTAAAAGACAGATATCAGGGCACCTGGATGGCTTAGTCAATTAAATATCTGCCTTCAGCTCAGGTCATGATCCCAGTGTCCTGGAATCAAGTCCCACACTGCTGCTTCTCCCTCTCCCACTCTCCACTTGTGCTCCTTCTCTCTGTCAAATAAATAAATAAAATCTTTAAAAAATATATAAAAGACATCATAAAAAGTATCTTCTTTTTTAAAGATTTTATTTATTTACTTGAAAGAGAGAGATCACAAGTAGGTGGAGAGGCAGGCAGAGGGACAGGGGGAAGCAGGCTCCCCACTGAGCAGAGAGCTTGACGCGGGGCTCCATCCCAGGACCCCGAGATCATGACCTGAGCCAAAGACAGAAGCCTAACCCAGTGAGCCACGCAGGCACCCCTAAAGTATCTTCTGTGATCACAACAGGAGTAACAAGAGATAACAGAAAATACTTAAGAGATAAGTGAAAACAACAATATACTAAACTTACAGTATACAACAAAAAGAGTGCTAAGGAGTTCATTCATAGCTATAAATATGTACAATATAAAACAAGAAAGATCTCAATGACCTAACTCCACAATTAAAAAAAAAACTAGGAAAAGAACTAAAGACAAAGCTAGTAGAAGAAAGGAAATAACAAAGATTAGAGCAGGACACCTGGGTGGCTAAGATGGTTAAATACCTGCCTTCAGCTCAGATCTTGATCCCAGGGTACTGGGATCAAGTCCCACATTGGGCTCCTTGATCGACAGGCAGCCTCCTCCCTCTACCTGCTGCTCCCTCCACTTGTGCATGCTCACTCTCTCTCTCTCTCTCTCTCTGGCAAATAAATAAATAAAATCTATTTTTTAAAAAGATTAGAGCAGAGATAAATGAAACAGAACAGAAAATAGAAATCAATGAAACCAAAAGTTATGCTTTCAAAAGGTCAACAAAATTGACAAGCCTTTAGCTAAATGGACTAAGAAAACAGAAAGAAAAGACTTAAATTACTAAGATCAGAAAAGAGAGTGAGGACACTACTACTGATTCTACAGAAATAAAGAGTACGATAATACTAATAAAAGTACGAGAGTACTATGAACATTATACACCAACAAACTTATATACTGGATAACCTAGATGACACGGACACATTCTTAGAAACACAAAACCTACCAAAACTTAATCACTAAGAAACAGAACATCTGAATAGGCCAATAACTACTAAAGAGACTGAATCTATAATAAAAAATGTCAACAAAGAAAAGTCCTGGAGGCGCCTGGGGGCTCAGTCAGTTAAGCATCCGACTTTTGATTTTGGCTCAGGCCATGATCTCAGGGTCATGAAATCGAGCCCCACTCTGCTCCGTGGGGAGCCTGCTTCCCCCTCTCTCTCTGCCTGCCTCTCTGCCTACTTGTGATCTCTGCCTGTCAAATAAATTAAAAAATCTTAAAAAAAAAAAAAAAGAAGAAGAAGAAATCGAGCCCCATGTCAGGTTCCATGTTCAGTGTGGAGCCTGCTTAAGATTCTCTCTCTCTCTCCCTTCACTCTACCCTGCGGCTTGCTTATGCCCTCTCTCTCTCTTAAAGGAAAAAGAAAAAGAAAAAAGTCTCAGATCCGATGGCTTTTCTGGGGAATCCAACCAAACACTGAAAAGAGAACTAATATCACTCCTTGTTAAACTTTTCCAAAAAATTATAGAGAATACCTCCTAACTCATTCAATGAGATCACCATTACCCTGATACCAAGAAAAAAACACTATAAAGAAAAAAAAAAAAAAACTACAGCCCAACATCCCTTTTAAAAACTGATGCAAAAATCCTCAACAAAATATTAACAAACTCAGCAGCATATTAAAAAATTTATACATCATGATCAAATGGGATATGTCCCTGAAATGTAAGAATGGTTCAACATATGAAAACTGATCAGTGTAATATGCCATACCAACTAGAGGAATACAACCACATGACCATCTCAATTGATGCAACAAAAAGCACTTGACAAAATCATGATAAATACACTCAACAAAACAGGAATAGAATTAATTAACCTCAAATTAATAAACACTACATATGAAAACCCCACAGTGAACATCATATTCAATGGCAAAAGACTGAAAGCTTTTCCTCTAGGATCAAGAACAAAGCATGGATGCCCACTTCACCACATAGTACTGGAATAAGGCAAGAAATAAAAGGCATCTAAATTGAAAAGGAGGAAGTAAAATTATCTCCACTTGTAGATAATATGATCTTATACATAGGAAACCCTAAAGACTACACAAAAAGGTGTGAGAATAAATAAATACAGCAAAGTAGCAAAATACAAAGTTCAAATACAAAAATCAGTTGGTATTTCTATGTACAAACAATGACTAATCTGAGAAGGAAATTACAAAAGCAATTCCACTTACAATATAGCTGAAAAAATTAAATACTTAATAACTTAACCAAGGAGGTAAAGACTTATAAAATGAAAACTACGAAATAGTCCTGAAAGAAATTAAATAAGACATAAGTAAATGGAAACACATCCTGCATTCATGGAGTAGAACACTAAATATTATAAAATGTCAATAATGCCCAACATGCTCTACAGATTCAATGCAATCCCTGTCAAAATCCCAGAGACATTCTGTAAAAACAGAAAAACTCATCCTAAAATTCATATAGAATGTCAAATGTCTCCAAAGAGTCAAAACAATCTTGAAAAGAACAAAGCTGGAAGACTCCTATTTCCTGATTTTGAAACTTACTACAAAGCTACAGTAATCAGGGCGCCTGGGTGGCTCAGTCGTTAATCGTCCGCCTTCAGCTCAGATCATGACCCCGGGTTCCTATGATCAAGCCCCACATTGGGCTCCCTGCTCCTCAGGAAGCCTGCTTCTCCGTCTCTCACTCTCCCAGCTTGTGTTCCCTCTCTTTTGCACTCTGTCAGATAAAATAAAATCTTAAAAATAAATAAATAAATAAAATCTTTAAATAAAGATGGTAAACTTTATTGTATTTTATCACAATAAAAAAGAAAAAAATAGGTATGTCATCCACAAAGGATTAAACACTAAATGCTGCCCAATTTCAAGTAGGCTCGTGGTTGAAATCAGATTATCTTTAATTCTAAGAAATGACTGTCTTAGTTTCCTCATGGATCTAGATAAATCATCTGTCCCTGTCCACTGTCTATCTTCGACAATCTCCCTTACTGTAATTCATTTAGGATGATGCTTCACCCTGAATTCCAAGTTATTTTTAGAACTGAAAAACATTATTGTGAAATTTGACTAGGAAATGCCCTTTACTCTGAAGCAGTTTTTACAATGCTTCTACTTAAAACTTGTAGTGCAGTGAGTTTTATGCCAGAAAACATAAAGGAAGGAATTTCACAAACTGAAAGGGCAAAAGGAGAAAAAAAGCATAATAACCCGAGAGGGGTTTTCCATAGCCAACTTCTAAGCTTTCATTTAAAAATAGCCTAGCGAGTGCCTGATCACTTTATTTTCAGTGTCCTAGCAAACTGCTCCCTGAGACATAGCTATGTCTCCTTAGGACAGGCCCATCGTAGGGAGTCAATAAACTTTATTTCAACCACTCCTTGATTTCCCGCTCTTCCCCGAACGTATTTTTCCTCTTCTCTCTGAGCCTTTTCAGGCTTTAAAAATATATATTTGGCAAATTCCAGAACCTATGTTAAAAGAAAAAACACCTGCAATTGAAAACATCTTTTATACATTCACTGTATTTGCTGTGAGCATGTAACAGTATAAGGGCTACCTTTTAAACTGCATTAAAATATACACTGTTACATAATGAAGCTTGCTTTTGGTATAAAAGTTAATAAGCTTAGCCACAGAATGAAGTAAAAGCAAACAAATTTTGAAGCCAATTTTAGGAGCCAAGAAATGAAAGATTTGTCTCTTTCCTTCCACGGCAAAATGCTGATGGCTGTTGAGGTTGGGTACAGGGTATACGGGAGTTCACTGTACTATTCTAGTTTTGTGTTTCTTTGAGCATTTCTATAACTTCTACTTCAATCTCAACCTTGCTAAAATGGAGTTGGAAAAGTGAACAATTAGCTACACTGGAAGTATCAACTTTGCAAAATAAAATTAGCTAAGAAATACCCCAAGTAGAACACCATACGGGACAAACTGACCAATGTTGAGTTACAGTGCCATCTATCTGGGGCAGCATGGCAGGTGGGGTCTTGATTTGGACCTTTCCTGGGACTTGAGACCAGGTGACTACAGAGTAAATCACCAGACTTTTCCAGGCTTCCCCTCCTGCTGTATTTTCCAAACCAGCTTGCTCCAAGCTACCTTACTCATCCTCTCCTAATCACTACCTACATTAGAAGCACCTGTTGAAATCCAGCTCCAAGGCCCCACCCAGTAAAGACCTTTGAAATCAGTAATACCAGAAAAGGTGAGACCTGGGAATCTGGACTCTTGATGCCCTCCTCCGATGATTTTAATAGATACTAAAGTTAGAAGCCCCTGAAGATCTCCATAATTGTCGACCAACAGGGATGCGCCACTCTGAAGGTAACAAGGGCTATCTGCCAACCTCCATTCACAGGGTTGGGGTAACTGCCTTTTTCCTAGATTCCATCAACAGAAGTCCAGAACAGGCTCCCAGCAAGGCCCTCCACCCCCAGCCCCACCGCAATACCTAACCCCACCACCCCCATATGCCCGGAACCACTGGGACCAATCTCATCATAATTTTTATAGATGTTACATTAGTCACCAGAGGAAGTCCAGGTCTCTTGAGACATCCCCAGGCTCCCAAACCATTCTGTGCACTCCCTTTTCTGACCCCACCTCCCACCCTTCCCCATATTAACCTGTGGTCCTCTTGGTCAGTCATCAGCGAAATCACTTGCATCTTAACTGGCATCTTCTACTCTGGACAGCCCCTTCACCTTCCTGTTCCAATGACATCTGGCTCCTCCTGAGGACAGACTCCCCTACAGACCTCTGCAGTGGTGGCTGTCTTCTCCCCATTCCCCTCACAAACTCACTCGAAGGTACGGTGGGGCCATCTTTGCTCCTCACTACTCCTCCCTTTCCCTAAAACTTTCTCCCTAAAACCGTGCCTCTTCCTTGTCAGACTATGTCACACACTGCCCCTCCTTGTAATCACCTGCTTTCCTCCTGGCCACTCCCCCACACACACCCCGGCATTACTTACAAAAGATTTTTAGCTATTCGCTGTTAACTCTCTCCAGCACATTTCCGGTCACCAGAATTCTTGGAGATTTTACCTACAAATGGGTGCCCCTTCCTGTGCCTTAGTTCTGTGACCGCTCCTCCACCCTACCTCAGCCACTCCCATAGGCAAACACCAGCCCTTTACAATCTTCACATCCAACACCCCATTCTGGCTATTGCCTTTCTCCTTTGTGAATTTATTATCATACAGATTACACCTAAACATCTTCTCAACCCAACAGTGTTAATAATGATGACTGCTTTAATACGATCTTATAACTTTTACAAAAATTAAGAGAAAACATATTTATATGTTTTTATAGTCTATTATAGTCTATTATAGCTAGAGTCTATATTATATTAGACTATAGGCTATATTATATTAGACTATAGGCTATAGCTATATTATATTAGAGCTATAGTCTATTGTAGCTACCCATAAGTTAATCATTTCCAGGGCTCTTTATTTCTACCTATAGAAACAACTTACAGTCTGGAGTCATTTCCTTTTGGCCTAGAGGATCCCTCAGTATTTCTTGAAAGATAAGTCTGTAATCAATAGATTACCTCATCTTTGTTCACACGAGACTATATTTTACTCTCATTTTTGAAGGACAGTTTTAGATATAAAATTTAATATAGGATTTGGGGTTGGTAGTTTTTTCGTTGAATGTTGGAACTCCACTGTTCTGTGACAAGCATTCTTTTTCCAATTATTGTTACACCTTATTTATTTATTTTTTTTAAAGATTTTATTTATTTGTCAGAGAGAATGAGCACAGGCAGACAGATTGGCAGGCAGAGGCAGAGGGAGAAGCAGGCTCCCTGCTGAGCAAGGAGCCCGATGTGGGACTCGATCCCAGGACGCTGGGATCATGACCTGAGCCGAAGGCAGCTGCTTAACCAACTGAGCCACCCAAGCGTCCCTGTTACACTTTATTTTTTAGAGCTATTTTAGGTTCACAGCAAAATTGAGCAGAAAGTACGGTTCCGGGATGCCTGGGTGGCTCAGTGGGTTAAGCTGCTGCCTTCGGCTCGGGTCATGATCCCATCATCCTGGGATCGAGTCCCGCATCGGGCTCTCTGCTTGGCAGGGAGCCTGCTTCTCTCCTCCCCTCTCTGCCTGCCTCTCTGCCTACTTGTGTGATCTCTGTCTATCAAATAAATAAAATCTTTAAAAAAAAAAAAAAAAGAAAGTACGGTTTCCTTATACCCCTTCTTCTCACTGGTACACAACCTCCCCCACTACCATCACGATGGTAAATGTTACAACTAATGAACCTACAGTGACACATTGTTACCAAAGTCCATAGTTTATATTAGGTTTACTGTTGGTGCACATTCTATGGGTTTTGAAAAATGTATGACATGTGCCCACCACTGTAGTATCATATCGAATAGTATCACTGCCTTAAATATTCTCTGTGCCCACTGATTCATCCCTTCTTTCCCCCACCCCAACTCCTGGCACAGGTATTTCTACTGTCTCCGTAGTTCTGCCTTTTCCAGAATGTTGGATAGTTAGAATCATACAGTATGCAACCTTTTCAGAGTGGCTTCTTTCACTTAGTAATATGCATTTAAGGTTCCTCCGTGTCTCCTCATGGTTTGATAGCTCATTTCCTTTTCACATTGAGTAACATTTTCTTGTATCACAAAAAAATATATGTAATATTCCTGGATGTACCAGTTTATCCCCCTACTGAAGGGCATCTTGGTTGCTTGCAGGTTGTGGTAATTATGAATAAATGTGCTAAAAACATCTGTTTGAATGTTTTTGTGTAGACATAAGTTTTCAATTTATTTGGGTAAATACAAGAAGTGCAATTGCTGGGTCATATGGTAAGAGTTTGTTTAATTTTCTAAGAAACTGCCTAACTGTCTTCCAAAGTGGCTGTGACATTCTGCATTCCTACCAGCAATAAATGAGAGTTCCTGTTGCTACACATCCTTGCCAGCATTTGGTGGTGTCAGTGTTTTGGATGTTGGCCATTCTAATACGTGTCTACTGGTATCTTACTGCTGTTTTAATTTGCAATTCTCCAGCGACATACAATGTTGAACATCTTTTTTTCATGTTTACTTGCCATCTGCATATCTTCTTTGCTAAGATATCTGTCAGTCTTTTGCTCTAATTTTCAGCTCTTCATTTTCTTACTATTGAGTTAAAAAAA
>ML099147.1:0-22673 GCA_003697995.1 Taxidea taxus jeffersonii
CAGTAGAGCTGTGTTATTGAATAGACACCCAGCTGGGGGCCACATTCAGATGCAGCAGCTACTCTTGTCTTGAAAAGCTTTGCAGACTCTAATTAAAATGGAAATGAGTGTATCATAAATATTTTGACAAATAAGTCAAATTGATGCTCAGTGACATTAGTTTTATATCTAAATGACTGTCAATGTTCTTTATTTATTATAATTCCTTTTGCTATTTAAGTCAGAATGATTCTAAGTCAATACACCTGAGGAGGGAAAGTGTGAACTTACTTAATGGGGAAATTTCTTCAAGATGCCCTAACCCTAACCCAGAGGGGCATCTGGGTCCACTTTTCATTAGGTCTGTGTTAGTCAGAACTGTGATACATAATGGACTTTACAGTTTAAATCAGTGCTAAATAAATTCCTTCATTACCTATGCAGTAAAAACAATTCAGTTGTTTGAGGGTGATTATAAAATAGGAAGTCTTATATTTAGGTCACAGTTGGTGTATATTTCATTTTATTTTATATACATACAACCACAATGCCCTACATGTATTCCAGAAAAAAAAATGAAAACTATGTTCAAAGAATTAAATCCAATGAAATTTAAAAATTGAAATGTAGGGGGCACCTGGGTGGCTCAGTCGTTAAGCCTCTGCCTTCCACTAAGGTCATGATCACAGGGTCCTGGAATGGAGCCCTTCATCTGGCTCCCTGCTCAGTGGGGAGCCTGCTTTTCCCTCTCCAATTCCCCTTGCTTGTGTTCCCTCTCTTACTGTGTCTCTCTATCTGTCAAATAAATAAATAAAATCTTTAAAAAAAATTAAAATGTAGCCAAATTTAGAAGTTATTCTAAATATAGTTTCTAATATCCAGAGGAGATTCCATAGAGCTTGAGACTATTTTGCATGACTTTGTTTAAAGTACATCATGAGGAAAAAAGAAAATAGATTAATAACAAAATGTTCTCTTTTTGCTACCACTCTTCATCACTTAAGGAACACCACTTATAAACAAACGTCAGATTATCTGAACTAGAAAAGATCCAGAAATGGGTTTTTAAATGTATAGCAATGTTTTTGTGTACTCTCTGAAATTTATTGGAATTATAGTTTCATAGAAAGTTTTCACAAATTTCAAAACCCTAACCTTTCCTTATTGAGATGTTATTAGTAGTGTTAATCCAGTGATAGAAAGGAGACTACAATGTATTATAACAATTCTGATTATAATTCTCTTATGGAACTTAAAAGTTTATTTTCTGGCTATAGCTTTTGTCTTTATCAGCAAAATTAATATGAATGAAATGGGAACTTTAGCATTTTAGTATACCTTTTCTGTAATTGAAGAACAAAATAAACTAAAATATAATCACACTCATTAATCTCAGAGTTTTGGACTGCTGGAATTTAAAAACAATATTTTTTACACTTTTGATTGAGTAATCTGAGTGCTTATTGAGTACTTAGAAGAGATTAATGAAAAGCCAGCATGTGAAAAACTGAACTAACCTTTCACTAATTAGTTTTCTTAACCTCTATGACATCCACAAAGAGAATAAATGCAAAATACATGACAGGTGCCTTCTTTTTCATTGCATAAAGCTTGATTTATGTATTTTTGTTTAAAACTTTTTTATATTTTCATGCAATCCATCACAATAAAGAATAAAATAAATATATACAAATTAATAATAAATAGCTCTTATTAAACCTAAATGAGCAAAATCCCATATTGTTAGTTTGATAACTAGACTGAAAATTCTGAGTTTATAGTAACTATCAAGGGCAAAGCAAACTAAAGTATCTCCTAAGACTTTTATCAAGTAGGAAGAATTCGAGAGTCCTTTATAAAATTGTGCTACAGTTTATCTGGAGAGAATCATGACTCCATTTTAATCAACATTGTGGAGAAATCTGAAAATATTGCTTTTCAAATGTTATTCTTTTAAAGATTTTATTTATTCATGAGACACAGAGAGAGGAAGAGAGAGAGAGAGGAAGGCAGAGGCAAAGGAAGAAACAAGTTCCCAGCAGATCAGGGAGCCCTATGCTGGAATCAATCCCGTATCCCTGGGATCATGACATGAGTTGAAATGTAGTCATTTAACCAACTGAGCCACCCAGGTACCCTCAAACGCTTTACTTTTAGACTACTAATAATTTTTGTGTTTTTCTTGTGTAGTTGATTCAAGTTTTCATACGATGCTCTGGGATACACATACACTCACACATATAAAATTCTATTCAATAACACAAAACCCAAGTGAAAGTGAAAGAATTGGTAGCCTTCAAACCCTGAGAGAGAAATTTGAGGATCATTTACTTTATTTTCTAAGTTGCTATTAACGTTTTCTCGTGAATCCAAGATTATACACAGATCTAACCAATCCTAAGAGAAATAGAAAAAATCCTATTTCCTGTGTTTTGCTTGTTTTCAACAGCATCTTATTCCTAAAATTTTATACCCTCCTATCTTTATATCTTCACATATTTTCAATCTTAGGTATCCTTAGTTTCTTTCCAGAACTTTATCATGATTAATTACTGTTACCATCTTTAAATTGTCTCTTCTTTTAGGATCCTAAAAACATTTTTATACTACACATTGAACTATTGTAAATTTTGTATATATCAGTCTCTTTTGTTGGACTAGAGTTTCTAACAGTTGTGTGCCAGTAGAGATTCAGTTTTTGGAAAATACTAAAAACCCATTAAATGTCTCTTGAATTCTTTACAATCATATAAAAGGTAATTATTCAATTTTCCTCACATATCTCTTGCATCCTCTAGGCATCATTTCCTTTAATATCCAAATAAAATTACTAGTGTTCACCTTCTGTAATTTTTTCTCCCCTTAATATTTCTGAGCATATGCAGTGTGAAGTTATTAGTGGGGTGGTAAACATTTTAAAATACTATCTTTTTCAATCACTATAAATTTCTGATATGCGCCTAATAATTGTTCACTCTTACTATATTATCCCTAATGTCTGATAAAAGCAATGCTTGCATTTCTGCCTTTATTCACCAACTTGTAAATAATGTAGTGTTTTGAAGGAAAACTAATTTTACTGAAGTTTTGTGGATAATGGAAGCTGACTAAATCTCAGAATAGTATCCAACTTAAAATCTAACATTAAACATCAAGGAATATACATTTCTGAATTATTTCCTGCACAGCAAAAGTACTCATTGGTGGACTCAAAGTTACTAGGATTTCTTCCTTTATGGACACCTTATTTTATTTCTGCAAAAACTCCGATATTTTTGTTAATCTATGTGACAGAAAAATTTTTCTTTTCTTCATTTCATCTTAATGCCAAATTTGCAATTAAAACAAATGTTTTGATTTAAAACAAATGTGCTAATGTGGAACACAGCTGGCCATGTAACAGGAACTATAAGCAGTATTAAACTAGGGAATAAAGTTGTCTTGCATTCTAAGTTTGACCCTCCTTATTACTCTAGAGTCAGGCTGTTAAAACTGCAAGTATGCATAACAATAGCATCAAACACTTTGACTAGGACTCTGCCCAGTTAGGAGAATTATGGGAGTCATTGTGATTTTTAGAAGCCTGTAATTAAAATAGACCAGAATTGATAGAATAAGGAATACTTACACAACTCCTATATGAGTGCCTTTGTTCCTTAAGGGAGCCTTTAACTAACCAATCCTCATTCAAAGACAGTGAAAATATATTCCCTTCATCTCCATTTGAACTCATTCTATAGTGCATTTGCCCTTTAATGACTTGTCCATCAAGACCTGATTAGTATGAGGATAAGCTACTTTTATGTTTTAAGTAAACTCTGTGTCTAATGTGGGGCTCAAACTCACAACCTTGAGGTCAAGAGACACATGCTCTACCAAACTGAGCCAACCAGGTGCCCCTAGGATGAGTTACTAGTTTGGTATTCAGTTCAGTGTGCCTTTTGCATCTCGATATAAATCACATGGTCATCTGTTTCCCAGAAATAAAAGGAATTTTTTTGTGCAGCCCCCTCCCTTTTCTTATAAGTGGAAAACATCATTGCACTGTTATTAGGGTTACTTACTGAATAGTTATAGTGGCCACTACCAGTCAGTTCTCTCTTTCTCCTTACAGTATATCTCATGATTTTGAGAACTGCACTTAGGGGAATAGACACAGTAGTAGAAACATATAATGATCTGAATAAAGGAAACAGCATTCATATATAAGAACTTATATGTTTACCCCATAAATAGAAGAGTAAAAAAAAAAAGTCAGCATTGATAACAAGAGAAACTAGGCACATCTTTGAGTCATTATATTAATTACTAAGGATTGCAGTAATAAAATACCAGAAACTAGGTGACTGAAAATAATAGAAACCATAGTTACGGTGGCTAGAACTTAAAAATCAAACCCCTGACACACCTGGTTACTTCTGGAGCCTCAGGGGCAGAATCTGCTCCATAATTCTCCCCTGGGCCTCTTGTAGTTGCCAGTAAGCATTGATATTCTTAGCTAGCTGCAGCACTCCAATCTGTCTGTAATTCACATGAAATTCCTCCTTGTGTGTTACCTTAGTGTCATTGTTCAAATCCCCCTCTATTTTCTGAAACATTGGATTAGGGCCCACTCAAATTCAGAATGACATCATATTAACTTGATTACAGATAGAAAGTCCCTATTTCCAGAAAAATCACATTCTTAAATAGACATACTGAAGTCACACTTTTCTGAGTTTTACCTACCGGATCTCTACCTGGTTCTCATAGTGAATAAAGAAGAAAAAAAATTCCCTAGTGATTCCAGCAAGGGCAGTGGAAAAAGAACCGTTTTGTAACATGCCAGAGTATTCTCTGCTTCTTAGGAGAAACTATTTGAGAGTATAACTGGCCAAGGTTTATTAGACCCAACATTCACCAAGATAAACTGTATTCTGAGAAAAAAAAAAATTATCAAATTTTGGAATAGAAATCGTACAAAGTATATTCTCAGGTCATTTTGCTATTAAATCACAATGAAATTCCATCAGTAATGATATGGTATATGAAAAATCTCAAAATATTTAAGCATTAAATAAGACACTTTGAAATAACCCTTGGGTCAAAGAAATATAAAGACAAAGGTTTTTGTGTGTGTGTGTGTTTTTAAGATTTTATTTATTTATTTGAAAAAGTGAGCACAAGCAGAGGGGGAAGGGCAAAGGCAGAGGGAAAGGAAGAAGCAGACTCCCCACTTGAGTGGACTGAACCACCCAGGCACCCCAAGACCAAACTTTTAAAAATTATTTTAAATTAAATGAAAATATAAATAATAAAAAATATGTGATAGAGTGAAAGCAGAGATCAGAGAGAAATTTATGGCATTGAATCCATACTTAGAAAAGAAGAAATTTCTAAAATCAACAATATAACTTTCCATCCTAGGACACTAGAAAAATTAGACAAAACTTAATCCAAAGTAACTAAAAGAATAAAAATAACAATTAGATCAGAAGTCATTGAAATTGAAAACATGAACTCAATAGGAAAGTTAACAAGGCAAAAACTGATTCTTTGAAATAATAATAAAGCTCATAAAGCTCTAGTCATGAAAAAGAAAGAGAGAGTACACAAATTACTAATATCAGAAATGAAAAAGTGGTGTTCACTACTGATCCCATGCACATTAAAAGGATAATAAAGAAATATCATGGACAATTCTTACATTCACAACTTCGATAATTTAGATGAAATGGACGAATTTGTTGAAAGACACCACCTACCAAAACTCATACAAAGAGAAATAAATAATCTGAATAGAATTTTATTTATGAAATGGATTTAAGGAACAACCAAAAACTCTTCCAAAGCTAAAAGAACAATACCCAGATAGGTTAACCATAAATGAATGCTATCAAACATTTAAGAAGAAATAATACCATTTCTCTCAGCAGAGAGAACACTTTCCCTAATGTATTCTGAGATCAACATTAACCTAAAACTTAAACCATAGAACGGTGTCACAAAAAGGAAGTCACAGACTAAAATCTTTCTTAAAGATAAATATAAAACTCCTCACCAGAACGTTAGCAAATATCTAGTAATTTATAATAGAAATATACACCACAGTTATTGGGATTTATTAAAGGTATGCAGGGCAGTTTCAACATTTGAAACTCAGTTAATATAATTCACATTAACAGGGTAAAGAAAAAAATCACATTTCATATCAACAAATTAAAAAAAAAGCATTTGGCATATTCACCATTTATTATAAAAATTATCAGCAAAGTAGGAGTACAGAGGAGTTTCCTCAACTTGATAAAATCTGCAAAAAAAATCTATAGCTAACATCACACTTGATGGTAAGGAACTAGATGTCTTCTCCCTAAACTGATAATGAGGTAAGGATATTCCTCTTATCACTCTCATTCAACATCATACTGGGAATTCTTAGGTAACACAATAAGACAAATAAAGGAAATAAAATGTATACAGATTTGAGAAGGTAGAACCTAAAGCTGTCTTTCTTCACAAAACACATGACTGTTTATGTAGAAAATCTGAAGAATCAATCAAAAAAACTTCTTGAGCTTAAAAAGTGACTATAGCAAGGTGCAAGAAAGAGGTTAATATACAAAAAATGAATTGTTTTACTCAATGACCATTTGGAATTTGAAATAAAAAACAATGCAATTTACATTACCAGCAAAAATGAAATATTTAGGTGTAAATATAGCCATTGTAATATATGTACAAGATCTGTATGAGGAGAACTATAACAATCTGATGAAAGGAATCAAAGAAGATCTATGTAAATGGAGAGATATTCCATGATGGAGTAGATTCCACATTCATACTGAGAACTCAGTTTTGCCAAAATACTAGTTCTTCCCAACTTGATCGAAAGATTCGATATACACCCACTCAAAATCCCAGGAGATTATTGTGTGGATATCGGCTTGATTACAAAATTTGTATGCAAAGGCAAGAGAATCAGAATTGTAGCCACAATACTGAAAAAGAAGAATTCCAGAGGACTGAGATAACCGGACCTCACAACTTACTATAAACCTACAATTACAAAGACTGTGGTATTGGTGAGAGAATAGACAAATTAATAAAACAGAATAGAGAGCCCAGATACAGACCCAAACAAATGTAGTCAACTGACTATATTTCAAATATACAGTTGAGCACCTGGGTATGCATGTGCCACAATGACTCTTAGACACAAGTGGAAACTGAAATCTATAAAATGTTCTAGGTGTTGCCAGTAAGTAACTAAAATGTTCTTTAGGCCCATGAAACCTACCAGTTGCCCCTCCACTATGCTGAAATCACTAATTGGTAAAAATGCTACGCTTTAAGCAGTTTTGTGTAAGTAATTTTAGCTATAGGGAAAAAAAGCAGAAGATGAGGAATACTTGGGTCTACAAAATACACATTTACAGTAAAAAGTTTTCAAGCTTATCAAATTATTAACTTCCCCCATCCCCGATAAGTTTTTTATAGTTAAAAATGGGTCATTTCTCTTCCTTTCTAGCTTTTCTTAAAAAAATGATTTCACATAAGAACGTAGAATGTTTTTTGAGGTCACATATAAAATTTGAGTCCATTTTGTTAAATCAGGATCCATTTACTCAAGATTACACTGTCTTTAGAATACAGAATATTACCATCCTGTCCTACTTTATCTAATAAAACCAAGACACATAGTAAAATGAATATGGTCCCTTTTCTCCACAGATAGCATGTAATGAAATAAGAAAATATATCATACTGGCAAAAAACAGCTCAATTACAGATCATTTTTCAACTAAAAAAACTGCAGGACATTTGTCTTATTACTTAATAGCATAGTACATAGAGCTGCCCTTAAAATAAATGATTGGCATAATGTTACATAGATTAATGCTGCCCAACTATGAAAATAAAAGCCTTCTTTTTTTAAAGATTTTATTTATTTGAGAGAGTGAGGGAAAGAGAGAGAGAGTGTGTGTGTTTGTACAAACAGGGATGGGGCAGAGGGAGAGGGAGAAGAAGACTCCCCACTGAGCAGGGAGCCTGGCTTGAGGACCCATCCCAGGACACCAAAATCATGAGCCAAAGGCAGATGCTTAACCGACTGAGCCAGCCAGGTGTCCCAAAATAAAAGCCTTCTTATGAAAAAGTGCAGATTTTTGCTGACTTTGCACATCTGCTATTAATTGATTCACCATTTGGACTATGCTATATGCCAGCAATCTGTTAGGCCTGGGGTAAAAAGATAAACAAGATGTCTTTGCCATGGGTACTTGGCAGTGTTACAGTGGAAAGAAAAGCATCAAATATAATTATTATAATCCTAATAATATCCAAAATTTTACCAGTTCCCAGTTTTGTCTGAGTGACAATTGTATAATCATGTGTCCCATAAGCATGTCATGAACAGAAAATAATATTCCATAAACTGCAAAAACCTTGAAAATATCTAGGAGCATAAAAGATGTGTTTGGTGTGGCTGAACACCAAGTTTAACAGGGATGACAGCAGTGGATGAAGCTGAAGTTATAAACTGAGGCCAGATTATAAGAGTATTTATACCTGGCTACCACTGAGTCATTCTTGTAAGACTTAGGTATCCCAGGAAATGAACCATAAAAAAATAGCAGTTATGTACATATAACCCCTGAAAATTCAATCAGCTATATGTATAAAACATTTGAGGAAAATTCTCAAGATGTTACCCATACAACAAAACATATGAGCAATGTTTTTACATCAAAATAATACTAGAATTCAAAAGAATCATACTAAGATGCTCTGTGTCCATTAAAAATTCTTTTTTTCCAACTATTTATGAAGTTTTTGTTTGCTCACTTGTTTTTAGTAACTATCTCCAGAATTTTCTAAACCATATTATTCATCACCATCCTTGAATATGGTGGCCTGCTGCCTCCTTATAAAAATTAAATCTAGGGGCGCCTGGGTGGCTCAGTCGTTAAGCGTCTGCCTTCGGCTCAGGTCATGATCCCAGGGGCCTGGGATAGAGCCCCGCATCAGGCTCCCTGCTCGGCGGGAAGCCTGCTTCTGACTTTCCCACTCCTCCTGCCTGTGTTCCCTCTCTCGCTATGTCTTTCCCTATCAGATAAATAAAAATTAAAAAAAAATTAAATCTATAATGTAATAGTTAAAATATTGACTCTACTGAGATATTCAAAAGAGGATGGTATAATTTTTACAGCTAATTTTACCAAAAAGGGGAAGTAATAGGATTATCATTGTAAAAAGTGTAAGATCCCTCCCAGTGTTTGACTTCAAAAGTCAGAGAAACAGTTACTTTAATGACTGTAATGATATGTTTATTTAGTAATATGTGAAATGGGTGTTTAGTAATAAAAATAAGACAGTAATCCCTTCTCTCACATTCAACGTTATAAATTTAATTCAGTGATCTAATGCTTCAAAGAAACAAAAGGTGTATAAAAAAACAGACCTATTTCACATACATTTTCTTTCACTTTTTTCAAGAAGTTTTATTTTGGAATAGTTACAGAATCACAAAAAGTTGCAAAAAATATATAGAGAGATGCCTCATGTATCTTCAAAAGTTTTCACAAATCTAACATTTTCATCACTATGGTACAATATCCTACCCAGAAAAATACCATTTGTACTAGCTACAAAATGTACTCAGATTTCCCAGTTTTATGTGTACTCATTTGTGTGTAAGGTCTGTGTGTGTGTGTGTGTGTGTGTGTGTGTGTGTGTTTATCTAGTTCTACACAATTTCATACCACAGTCAAGATTCAGAATTGTTCCATCACCATAAGGCTTCCCATGCTACCCCTGAGGCGCCTAGGTGGCTCAGTCAGTAAAGCACCAGACTCTTGATTTTGGCTTAGATCATGATCTCAGGGTCTTGAGATTGAGCCCCAAACTGGGCAAGGAGCCTGTTTAAGATCCTCTCTCTCCCTCTCCTTCTGCTCCTCCCCTCCATGGGGAAAAAAAATGGGGAGCTTCCCATGCTCCCCTTTATAGACACACACATCCAATTCCATCCCTAATCCCTGGCAACCACTAATCTGTTCTCCACCTCTCTATCTTGTTATTTCAAGAATATTATATAAATTGAATGATGGAGTATGTAACCTTGGGACATTAATCACAGTTATTTTCAATTTCTTATCTAGTAATTCCACAACTTCTGTCTGATTCTGATGCTTTCGCCTCTGTTTTATTTTATTTGTAGCGTGCCTTAGAATTTTTCTGAAAGTCAGTCATGATGTATTGGGTAATGAGAACTTTAATGTGAGGTTTTGTGTTGAATTCTGCTATGTTTAATAATTGTTATCGCTAAAGGTGCCAGAGGTTCAAATTTCTCTAATGTCCTTGTTTCCATACCCTTTATTGTCTTTGGATTTCCCTAATAACTCCTCTTTAGATAGAATATGTGTCTTGTCATTCTTTCCAATGCAATCCATTCTTATTATACTAGAACCCTCTTGGCATGGTCATTAGGTGTAAGAGTGAGGAAATGCTCTAGAATCTGATGATTAAATCTCAGCTTTTTCCTTTAGGGGAGACAGGAAGACTAGACAGGGCTGGAAGAGAGTAGATGCCTCCTCCCCCATCCCCCCTCCCATGTGGAACAATGTTCTGGTAAAGTATTTTTTTCCCTGGAGAGTAAGCTTTTTATAAAAAATGCTCTGCGGGTATTTCACAAAAACTTCTTCTCCTCTTCCTCCATTATTGGCTCTTGTGAGAATTTGGTGGAATTCCTGAAGGTAAAACTTATGAAAGTGTGGACCCCCACTAAGAATGTGGCTCCAAGAGTTTTCCACTTTCAAGTTAGTCCACATTTTGCCTCCAGCAATTCGTTATACTTATTATGTAAGTGCTGAAACCAATGGATGGCTTTAGCAGTTCTGCTCCAGGTAAGCACATCTTGGACATGATTTCTTGATTTGCCTGTCTTTCCAGACTTGGAAGCAACAACTGCAACCTCAGTTTGCTGATGAATCTAGGAAAAATGTTGATTTTCAGTTTTCAGATTTTTTTTCTTGTTGTAAATATGGGAGTAATGACTTCAGGCTCTTTAGATGTCAGAACTGAAGTCGGAAGTACTGTAACCTTTGAGACTGGTCTTTTTTCATTTAACATGTCTTTGAGCTTCATCTAGGTTGTTGTATATATCAGTAATTTATACCTATTTCTTGCTACATAGTATTCCATATTATGGGTGTTTAATCATTCACTTGTTGCAAGATATTTAGGTTGGTTTCTACATGGGACATTATGAATAAAGTTGCTATGAACATTTTTTTGCTTGTAAGTTTTTGTGTGAATATAAATTTTCATTTCTCTGTGATAAATGCCCAAGAGTATAATATCTGGGGTGAAAGGTAATGGTATGTTTAGTTTGGTTAAGAAAGTACCAAACTGTTTTTCAGAGTGGCTGTGCTATTTTACATTCCTACCAGCAACATACAAGTGATTCAGTCTCCCTGTAGCCTCACCATTATTTTATATAAAAATGCTGCTACATGTATTAAAAATAAATTATTTTATTTTATAGTTATACCTTATAATACTAGGTTTATTCAAAATAGTACACACTTGGAATTAGTATTATTATTAATAATTTCTCATGTTTATTGGTTCATTTTAGTAGAAAAATTATCATAAAACCCTATATTTAAATTCTCTTCTGAAATTTTTTTTTTAATTTCACATACATTTCATGAATTTCTATAATGCAGTTCAAAATATAAGACACCATGTTAGTTACATTTATATATGAAAAACACTTGGGGGTACCTGAGTAACTCAATCAGTCAAGCATGAGACTCTTGGTTTTGGCTCAAGTCATGATATTGGGATGGTGAAATCGAGCCCCAGGTTGGATCTCAGTGCTCAAAAAGGATAGCTTGTGATTTTTTTCCTCCTCCCTTTTACTTCCTTTCTGCTCCTTTCCCACAGAACCCCTCCACACCCCCACCTCGTTCTTGCTTTCTCTCTCTCTCAAAAAAATAAATAAAATCTTAAGAAAAGAAAACTTAAAATAGAGTCAGGATTACAATATAATCATTGATGACATTGTGCTTCCCCATGTGATCTTTTACCTTTTTCCCCCTCCCTCTTTCTATTCCCCAGCATGTCACTATTTACATCAGTGTTTATTTGCCTAAGCTTCATCATCAAAGATTTCTCTTAGGTTTCAATTACTCTATTAATGTAATCTGTTTTAATCATTGCTGGCATATTAATTTAGCATCATATAAGCATAGTAAATCAATTCTTCTCTTTAGATAATATGATAATCCCCAATAATAACTGTGATGATGTGTATTGCAGGGAAATAGAACTTCGTATCTGTCAAATTTAGGTTAAATTTATTTCTCACAGGACCTCCCTTGTAAATTAATTTTATTGAAACTGCAATAAATCAATAAAAGCAAAATCCTTCTTTAAAATTATATGGAAAACTAAGAGAATAAACATTTAATACATTATTGTACATTTTTTAGGTAAAGAAATCCTATATGAGTCAATGGGAACAGATTAGGCTCTAGAGATGTACAATATACACCTTTCAATCCATGGATACAAAATTAATATTTAAGTATTATTTAGTTTATTTAATTATAGATGAATATTCATACTTGCATAATACTGATACCTTTTTATGTAGCTAAAATGATTTACTTATTTTCTATGTATCTTATAAAACCCAGACAAAAATCTTATTTTGGAGATAAATTATAAAAAGTAAAAATAAACACAAGAATAGATAAATAGGAAATCTAATTAGATTTAAAAGAACACCTTCTCAGGGGATCTGGGTGATTCAGTAGGTTAGGTATCTGCCTTTGGCTTAGTTCAAGATCCTGGAGTCCCAGGATAGAGTCCTGCATCTGGCTCCCTGCTCAATGGGGAGTCTGCTTCTCACTCTGCCCCTTCCCCTGCTCATTCTCTCTCTTTCTCCCTCTACCCCCTCTCTCAAATAAATAAATAAAATCTTTAGAAAAAAAAAATAACACCTTCTCTTTTTGCTTTAGTAATGCATTTCAGTTTAGAAAATAAAAGTTTAAATATCACCTTTTCCATTGCCTTATTTGAATTACTAAAGTGCAATGACAAAGACACTGAATTTGAAGAAGACTTCTGACTTGTTTATTTAGAAGACTGACATTTATTTTTTTCCTCTGATTGTGTGCCCCTTAAACATAGATACTATACTAGTTTGGGCTCTCTATCCCCTAGATCTGTCTCTTCCACCCTTAACTGACTTTTAGTGACTCTCTTTACCATTATGGGTCATAACTCCCTTCTTTTCTAAAATGCTATCAGGCTATATCCATTATTCTGAGCTCTCATATTTAATATAGTTTCTGTAGTATAGAGGAGGGGCAGGTTTTTGGGAAAGATTCCATGAGAAGGTAAAATGTGGAAGAGATGTTTTGAAGAATGATTCCAAGTTCACCAGGCAGACACAAAGAGGCACTCCTACAGACAAGATTATGGATAGAACAGCAGATAGTAACGTCATGACAGTAACTTGTCTATGAATTATTACTGGAATATGTCATAAAATTTATCGAAAGCTTAGAAATAGGCAAGAGAGATTACTGGGTATTTTTAAGTGCATTCTGGGCTTGACTTTCTATTGTCTGGGCTGATTTATGAATCTGAAGGGAGAGATCTTAATGTGTAGATTTTTGTCCTGTCAAGTTAAAAATAGTTTATTTTTGATAAAACAAAGTATTCTGCAGGCTGTGTTTAATGGCCTTGTTAGACATTAACCAGTTCTTTACTTAGTCCAGCCATCCATTAAATTGCCTTATATGTACCTATTTTTTCAAATGCTCCTTGAAGTAATTTTTAACATCTTGCTGATTCCCATATCAATTAACGAGTTGAATATAATAATTTTTATGAGTGTCTTTTGTTTGAAGAAGAACCACAATATATCTTTTTAAAAATATATGTTGACAGATGAAACTATTTTTTCTCATAAATCATCAATACAATGCAACTTCTCTGAATACTGCCTTGTAAGCATTAGGTTTATAAACTTTGAGAACAGGGGGACACCTGGGTAGCTTAGTTGGTTAAGTGTCTGCCTTCAGTTTAGGTCATGAACCCAGGGTCCTGGGATTAAGCCCTTCATTTGGCAACCTGCTCAGTGGGAGTCTACTTCTCCCTCCCACCCCCTACCTCTCCCACTGCCCCTCCCCCTCCTCCTATTTGTGCTCTCTCACTATCTCTCTCTCAAATATAAATAAAATCTTTAAGAAAAAGACTATGAAAATAAGGTTTATATATAATACCTTCTGGACAAAGATGACATGAACAGTTTTATCTATTTATTGACCAAATATTAAGAGAGTCAAGGACAGATCAGAAATTTTACATCTAATTAACTATAAGAAAAGCACAACAGTAACTGCAATCTAAATCTTACCCCTCTCTTTCATTGAAATCTATTAAAACTTAGTCCATTATTCAAGATTTCTTTCAAATGCTATAAATATTTCTTAGTGTGTTACAATGAAAATAAAGCCAGAAGAGATATAAGCTAAACATGTAGTTTATATCTCTGTTCTATCAAAGAAACCCCATATGACTTTGGGCAAGTCGCTTCAATATCAAATTAGATTAACAATTAGATTGGAAATAATACATAGCTTAATAGATATTCAGATTCTAACTTATGATTACTTCCACTTTTGGAAGGCAAATTAGGAAAAAGACCATATTTGTATATCTTTGAATCTGTTGTTGATTATCATGTTGTATTTTTTTCTTCCATTCACTTACATTTCCACATTATAACCCATAGCACGAGTTTATTATATCTTTGTTGAATGATATAATAATTAGGATGACTTAGGTTGCATGTAAATAAATGAAAAATAAAAACTTTGGTGAGCAAATCCAATATGACAATTTGCTACTAATATAACAAATTTAGAAAGTTCCATGATTGGTTGATTCAACAGCTCACATACATGATACTTAGAAATGTGTTTTTTTAATATATAAAATGAATTATGTAAATGATGGACAGCTATTTATAGAATAAGTATTATTGCTGATCAAAAGTTGAAATCTTGTTTAATAGTACACATATCATTTGGTTTTAGTCAGTGTGGACACAAATATAATACCCATATATCTAGTTCTAAGTTAATGTCTTTCTAGGTAAATTTCCTTTGTCTACCAAAAGAATAATTATACAAACAATGTTTATTTGAATTTCTAAATTATCTGGTGTAGTTCATAATTAGTTTACTATAGGTTTACAAATGCAAGACAATATTTCTAGGTAGATATTTTTATTGTAAATAACCAAAAAATATTAAATACATTTTAGACTATCCCATAAAAGAAGGAATCTCTCAAAAAGTCATATTTTATGTGTGCTAGCTATTGACAAGGCATTATTTTGAAATAGAGAGAAATTTGTGCTTCATTGAAATCTCTGTATTGTCTATACACAATATATACTTTCAGGTTAGTTATCCTAGCTTATGCATGAATTTTCTCTTTCTTTCTTTTTTTTTTTTTTGTACAAGCTATTTTGCATCCCTATTAGTAGTAGGTATCTGAAAAGGATGCAGATTCTGTTCTGTCCTGGTGTTTTACTCCCACCCTGAGAGAAACCAGTTTTGTCTCCATTTCCATATTTGTTTAAGTATTACTGAATTATAAATGTCTCTATTCTTCAGATTCTCTTTTAAACCAGCTACAATTTCTATTTCCTTCATTGATGGGGAAAATAAAATCTATGTGTTTGTTTATTTATTTATTTATTTATTTGACAGAGAGAGAGAGAGAGATCATAAGTAGAGAGAGAGGCAGAAGCAGGCTCCCCGCTGAGCAGAGAGCCCGATGTAGGGCTCGATCCCAAGACCCTGAGACCATGACCTGAGCCAAAGGCAGAGGCTTAACCCACTGACCCACCCAGGCACCCTGGTAAAATAAAATCTTTAGCGTATGTTCATTTTTATATTTGAATGAAAGTCATGATTTTTACCTTTTATGGAAAATTTATCTTTCAATACTGGAAACTGCATATATAAGACTGAGAAACAATGTACTCTTGACACATAAAGAAATTAGAAAATAAAAGTATAAGAACAACTTTATATTGGGTGGTCAAGCAGACCACCTCTGTGTGATGACATCTGAGAAGATAACTAAGAGTTAAACACCTTTTTAATATTTATAATTTGATTTGGAGAGATGATTCTGCCTCATATTTGGAGAGTGTGCTGTGGTGCAGCAACACTGTAAGAGGGGTGATCAATTATAAGAGTTTTTTAAACATCTCTGTGGGAGATGATGGCAGCTTGGATTGGTGTGCTAACATAGGAGACAGAAAAGTAAACAGTTTAATGAATGTTGCAAGGGCTGTAATGTTGGTGGTTTAGAAATCATGGCTGAGACAAAGTAAGATAGCTATTAGAATGACAAACAGATTTTGACTGAGCAAATGGGAGAGAGTGGAGCAATATACCAAAATGTGATATCTACAGGGTGAACGGAGTTCTTATTAAGGGGATTAGTGTCATTGCCTAAGTTTTTTTTATAGTCAGCCAAATATTTATTTTAGTTTCACCCACAGTATTAATGATTTTACCTATTGTCCAGGTGAATCATCAAAGTTCAGGACATTGCAATGAATAGGTTTATTGTATGGTTTTTATATAATAGAAATTTCTAAAATGTTCATGATACCAACCACACAAAAGTAACATTATTACTGCTTGCCCTATATCAAGAACCTAGTAATTATATTCTCAGATAAAACATTTCTTTGGCAAACTTAGATGCTAAAATTCAAATTTAGAAGTAAATCAATATTCAGAGAAGTTATAATAGAAAATAATATAGCTAACAAGGCCAGTAAGAGTAGCAAAAGTGTTGAACAAATTCTCTCGAGAATTGTGAAATAATGCCTATATTTTAAGTGGGTGATATTGAGAGTAATAAAGCACAGAATATGTAAGAAATAAGAAGTGAAAAGAGAATGCTATTTTGAACATGAACAGATTGCTCCTACAGGCATTTATGCAGAAAGCCTTTTCCAACAGCTCTCAAATACACACCCACACTTCACAGTTCAGTGAACTCAATTTGAACAATAAATCTATACCATGACCTGAAGTTGAAGGTACTATAAACTAAACCAAAAAAAAAAAAAAATTAACTATATTTCTTTAAATTCATGTTAATGAATATTTGTGTTTCAAATAGGACTTCATTAAATAAAAGTGTTAGCACACCAATTAGAGTATTTATTAATGATAAACTGAATGTAAGAAATGTCTATGTTGTTTAGGAGAAAGTCTTTGCTATAGAGATTTGCCCCTTCCTAAAAGCAAATATTTTAGAGTCAGTTCCCAGCATGGGATTTATTGGGTTTACTAGTTTTCATTAAATTAAATCCTAAAAGGCTGAAATTAAATATATTTCAAAATTACTCAAACCTAGCATTATACTAGGCATTTGGTTGACCAAGGATTCCTCAGTTCAGAATTTGCTGTTTGGTGGAAGGATCAGAAGAGCATGAAGCACGAGGTAACAAGAGGAACATAATGGTAAAGGCAACTACATTTTCTTTTCTAGCAAAGCTACCATAGATTTCAGTTATTAAAGAAAAACAATATATAATATGTATGTATGCATGCATGTAGGTATATTACAGATGAGGTAGAAGATAGAATACCTAGTGGATTTTTTTTTCCTGAAACAATATAGGAGGGGCAGTGCCTGGCTGGCTTACTCAGATGAGCATGGGACTCTTGTTCTCGGGGGTTGTAAGTTGAAGCCCAACACTGGGTGCAGAGATTACTAAAAATAAATAAATAAATAAACTTTGAAACATTGTAGGAAATTCGAGGACTTAATATTCTTTTACCAACTGCTCTCATTTAATACAACCTACAATAATGCTCTAATGAATCACATCATTCCCATTATTCAAACTTCAAATCAATACTGGGTACATTCCTGCAGGGCTAAAGCTAAAATGTAATAAAATACCTTGGTTTATATTTCTTGAATAGGGACAGGTAAGGAAGTCTTCTTTGAAATAGGAGAAATAAGATAATTCTAAAAAGATTAATTTTAAAAAGTCATAAAAGTTTCCCACAAGGACAGTAGTTTGTGAGGGAGAAAAAAAGAAATACAAAACTGTTCATGTGCCCATATATTTACTTTGAAATTTCTTACCTGCTGGTAGCTTCTTTGTTATAAGAGAAAAAAACCTAAGAGAAAAAGAAAGTTCATAAGTTATCAAGAAAATATTAACCCATTTCACATAGCAAAAAAAAAAAAAGTGATATAATTTTACCAGTGCAAAGATTTTTGAAAGTGAAAAATATTCCTTAATCTTCTTTTTATATTACACTATGAATGTAAAAATGTTCTTATTCTATTTCCTTCGCTTCTGAATAATCTTATTATTTGAAATATTTTTATTTACACTAAATATCTTGCATTTTCATACAATGCTGCAAGTATTTTTAATCCAAAGATACTTTTTTAAGCTGCCAATTAATTATAAACAATGCTGAAACAGGCACCATAAAAAAAGTATAACAACTACCTGAGGATAGTGGTTGTCAACATTAGGACATTTTGTTAGCTTGTGTTTGAAGGAAAAAATCCCTTTGGTATTATGAAATTACAGAATTTTCCAAAAGTATTTTATGCACATAAAATACAAAAGTCAGTTTCATTTTTAATTCTGTCACATTTTCACTTGTACCTATAGCAGTAAAATGTTATAAAGTTTGTTTAATGTGTATTTTGTCTGTTGAGTTTTTAAAGATTTAATATGAATTAACAAAAAAGTTTTCACATAAACTAGTCCTTAAACTATGAAGCTAGAAATATCTCAGTTTCTCTCCTCCAATACCCTCATCTTAGCCAGACTATGTCATTGGCTTCCGAATGAAATTTCTTTATCTCCATTTTCATCTCACTGCAGCCAATTTTGTAAATAGCTGAGATTATCTTTTAAAAGAATTCTGTCACAACACACCACTCCAGCACATTCAGAATACTATAAACTATTATCTTCCTGCTCCATAAAGTCCCACCAATCTGTTCTTTGTAGCTCTCTGATCTCTTATCCCTTTTTCATGTGCCTAACTCTAGCTCACTAACCTGACCACATTGGCCTTCATGTTGTTTATTACTGCATTACTCCAGGTTTGCTCCTGCTTCCCTACTTGAGCACCTTCTGTACCCTCTGCCCTAAACATCCCTCCTGCCTGTCTTTGTATCATTGTATGGCTTGATCTTTGCTCAAATTTACCTCTGAGAGAATTACTTTCCTACCATCTTCTCTAAAATTCTCACTGTTCGAGGGGGAGGAGTCAAGATGGCGGAGAAGTACCAGGCTGAGACGATATCAGAGAGCAGGAGATCAGCTAGATAGCCTATCAAACCATTCCGAACACCTACGAATCCAACAGGAGATCGAAGAGAAGAAAAACAACAATTCTAGAAACAGAAAATCGACCACTTTCTGAAAGGTAGGACCAGCGGAGAAGTGAATCCAACGCGACGGGAAGATAGACCCCAGGGGGAGGGGACGGCTCCCGGTGGAGCACAAAATCAGGGCTTTTAAAAGTCTGCTCCATGGAGGGACATCGCTCCAGAGGCTAAACTGGGGTGAAGACCTCACGGGGACAACGTGGACTCAGGTCCCGCGGGGTCACAGAAGGATCGGGGGTTTCTGAGTGTCGCAGAGCTCACAGGTATTAGAGCAGGGAAGCCGGCTGCGGAGACAGAACCGAGGTTTCCTAGTGGTCTGTGACACGGGCCAGTGCTCTGTGCGAGGGGTCCCCATAAGATCCGGGGAGACTCTGACCCGGGAGAGCTCAGTGATCTACGGGGTTCTCCAGGTGGGACTCTGCCAGAGACAGAGACGCTTGGTCACAGGCTGGGTGAGCTCAGAGCGCTCCCAGAAGCCAGTGAGACGGGACTGCTTACACACGATTTTCTCCGACCCCGCGCGGTCTCCAAGCGCAAACGGGGGCTGGGGAGACCGGAGGGATTAAACGCTTTTCTATGAAGGCGCACTGAAGACTGGGGCCCCTAGCTCTCAGCTCCACTGAACCGGAGATTGGGAGGCCGCCATTGTCATTCCCGTCCTCCGGAACTCTACAGAAAGCGTTCAGGGAACAAAAGCTCCAGAAAGCAAACCTGAGAGGATTACTTAGCCCGGCCCCTGGTAAGGGCGGTGCAACTCCGCCTGGGGCAAAGACACTTGAGAATCACTATAACAGGCCCCTCCCCCAGAAGATCAACAAGAAATCCAGCCAAGACCAAGTTCACTTAACAAGGAGAACAGCGGATTCTTATCTGGACAAAATGACAAGGCAGAAAAGCTCACCACAAAAAAAAGAGCAGGAGACAGGACCGAAGGCTAGGGACCTAATCATTACAGACATTGGTAATATGTCAGATCTGGAATTCAGGATGACGATTCTCAAGGTTCTAGCCAGGCTCGAAAAAGGCATGGAAGATATTAGAGAAACCCTGTCAGGAGAAATAAAAGCCCTTTCTGGAGAAATAAAAGAACTAAAATCTAATCAAGTTGAAATTAAAAAAGCTATTGATGAGGTGCAATAAAAAGTGGAGGCTCTTACTGCTAGGATAAATGAGGCAGAAGAAAGAATTAGTGATATAGAAGACCAAATGACAGAGAATAAAGAAGCTGAGCAAAAGAGAGACAAACAACTACTGGACCACGAGGGGAGAATTTGAGAGATAAGTGATACCATAAGACGAAACAACATTAGAATAATTGGGATTCCAGAAGAAGAAGAAAGAGAAAGAGGAGCAGAAGGTATATTGGAGAGGATTATTGTAGAGAATTTCCCTAATATAGCAAGGGGAACAAGCATCAAAATCCAGGAGGTGCAGAGAACACCCCTCAAAATCAATAGGAATCGATCCACACCCTGCCCTCTAATAGTAAAATTTGCAAGTTTTAGCTAAAAAAAGAAAATCCTGAAAGCACCATGGGACAAGAAGTCTGTAACATACAATGGTAAAAATATTAGATTGACAGCCAGACTTATCCACAGAGACCTGGAAGGCCAGGAAGAACTGGCATAATATATTCAGAGCATTAACGAGAAAAACATGCAGCCAAAAATACTTTATCCAGCTAGGTTATCATTGAAAATAGAATGAGAGATAAAAAGATTCCAGGACAAACAAAAACTGAAAGAGTTCGTAAACACCAAACCAGCTCTACAGGAAATATTGAAAGGGGTCCTCTAAGCAAAGAGAGACCCTAAAAGTATTATCAGAAAGGAACAGAGACAATATAGAGTAACAATCACCTTACAGGCAACACAATGGCACTAAATTAATATCTTTCAATAGTTACCCTGAACGTAAATGGACTAAATGCCCCAATCAAAAGACACAGGGTTTCAGAATGGATAAAAAAACAAAAGCCATCCATATGCTGCCTACAAGAAACTCATGTTAGACCTGAAGACACCTCCAGATTGAAAGTGAGGGGGTGGAAAACAATTTACCATGCTAATGGATATCAGAAGAAAGCTGGGGTGGCAATCCTTATATCAGATCAATTAGATTTTAAGCCAAAGACTATAATAAGAGATGAGGAAGGACACTATATCATACTCAAAGGGTCTGTCCAACAAGAAGATCTAACAATTTTAAATATCTATGCCCCTAACATGGGAGCAGCCAACTATATAAACCAATTAATAACAAAATCAAAGAAACACATTGACAAGAATACAATAATAGTAGGAGACTTTAACACACCCCTCACTGAAATGGACAGATCATCCAAGCGAAAGATCAACAAGGAAATAAAGGTCTTAAATGACACACTGGAGCAGATGGACATCACAGATGTATTCAGAACATTCCATCCCAAAGCAACAGAATACACATTCTTCTCTAGTGCCCAGGGAACATTCTCCAGAATAGATCACATCCTGGGTCATAAATCAGGTCTCAACAGGTATCAAAAGATTGGGATCATTCCCTGCATATTTTCAGACCACAATGCTCTGAAGCTAGAACTCAATCACAAGAGGAAATGTGGAAAGAGCACAAATACATGGAGACTCAACAGCATCCTTCTAAAGAATGAATGGGTCAACCAGGAAATTAAAGAAGAATTGAAAAAAACCATGGAAACAAATGATAATGAAAACACAACGCTCCAAAATCTGTGGCACACTGCAAAGGCAGTCCTGAGAGGAAAATATATAGCGATAGAAGCCTATCTCAAGAAACAGGAAAGGTCTCAAATACACAACCTAACCCTACACCTTAAGGAACTCGAGAGAGAACAACAAAGAAAGCCTATACCCAGCAGGAGAAGAGAAATAATAAAGATCAAAGCAGAAATCAATGAAATAGAAGCCAAAAAAATAATAGAATAAATCAATGAAACTAGGAGCTGGTTCTTTGAAAGAATTAATAAGATTGATAAACCCCTGGCCAGATTTATCCAAAAGAAAAGAGAAAGGACCCAAATAAATAAAATCATGAATGAAAGAGGAGAGATCACAACCAACACCAAAGAAATACAAACAATCATAAGAACATATTATGAACAACTCCATGCCAACAAATTTGACAATCTGGAAGAAATGGATGCTTTCCTAGAGACATATAAACTGCCAAAACTGAACCAGGAAGAAATAGAAAACCTGAATAGGCCCATAACCAGT
>RCUC01118242.1:0-17714 GCA_003697995.1 Taxidea taxus jeffersonii
TTTCATTTTCATTTAGGTAATTGTTTTATTTGGGTGTGTTTGTTAAGAACTGCAATTAAAACCCCCCAGTCAACTCAATATATCTAGTGATGGTTGGTTCTGTGGTTAGTCTGTTGGTCCTTGTTGATTCTCTAGAGCATAAAATATGGTCCCTGCTCCCAAGTAGTCTATAGTCTAGTAGGGAAGGCAAGAAGCCATGGCAAATGCCACATGAAAGTGTATAAATCATCACTGTATTTTATGGGTACCAACAGTAAGTCTGTACCAACTCTTACTGGAAGCAGATGGAAAAGGCAGCAAGACCCCACAGCTCATAACCATTAGGACAGGAAGACTTTGTAGACCTTGGATGAACTCTGCACATTTTCCTTGACTAGAAAGATGAACTGTTTCATAGATGACCTTTTAAACCTGGGCTATAAATCTCAGTGGGATGCACATAGGGAAGAGTAGGCTAAATCTTGAGTGTCACTGAATTTCCACGCAGAAGAATTCCTTGGAGCCTTGAGCAGGGTAATGGAGTTAAAGTAGGAGAGCATGACTTTATGACATTCTCTGCCTTTATTCACTCCTGATTGTCCTAGAGCTGGAAGCTCTGAGCTCTTGTGAGTGATATTGTCAGACTTGCAGAAAGGATATTACCTAGCAGAAAAACATGCAAAGGCTTTTTCCTAGCCCAATAATTGTTATCTCCACACTGCCTACACTCAAGGTTGTAAATGCCTTGGGGGCAGGAGCCCTGCATTATAAGTATTGACATCTCCTATTGTATGTGGATAGGAGTTGTTCATGCATTGATTGTTTTTCTGAAACAACTGCAACTGCTTTGCGATGTGTGACATGGGAGATACAGTGATGAGATTTGTTGAATTGTTCAAATTTAAAGCGTGTGTGTGTGTGTGTGTGTGTGTTAGCTTAACCTTGTGGCCCTGGAGTGGCTCTAGATGTTCCTTTGTAGAAGCAAAATCACTATAGCAGTTCCAGACTTCACTTTTCCTAAACATTTTTTTTAAAGATTTTATTTATTTATTTGATAGAAGACACAGCGAGAGAGGAAAAACAAGCAGGGCGAGTGGGAGCAGGAGAAGCAGCCTTCCCATTGAGCAGGGAGCCGTATGTGGGCCTTGATCCCAGGACCCTGGGATCTTGACCTGAGCCAAAGGCAGTCACTTAATGACTGAGCCACCCAGGCGCCCCACCACATTGTTCCTTATTTAAAAAGCAGATGGCCTTTTACAAGAAAGGGGTTCCTATATGTTGAAAAGTCTCTTTTAAATATAGAACTATGACCTCGATGATCTTCAGCGTTGAACTATGGCAAACCTATAGCAAACAAATCAAGAGAGGTCTTCCTGGCAGTCCTCAGATGAAAACATGTTGGTGACTTCTCTGCTGCCCATGAAGATGGCTCCTGGAGAGATGGTTTACATTCTTTATGCTTCCTTCTTGAGCCTTATTCTTGGGCCCAGTGAAGCCTGAAGCTTGACATCTTATAATTCTTCCAGCCAGGAGATGCTTGGGATTCTGCCCCCTAAATGGTAGGGGTAAGTTCTGGTAGAACTCCAAGGCTCTACTGAATAAGGCCTGATCACCTCATGCAGCCCTCACAGCTGGGATGCCTGTGTACATCAACTTTGGAAACCAGCAGTTGAATTAAGGAAATCCCCCCAACCTGAAATGAATATCAGCTTGAGTTATTAAGCCCAGGAATATTTCCTGTCTTTGAGATTTGCTGGTAGGCCATACTTGCCTTAAGTTAAAAGGGTCAGGTTTTCCCGTAAGCACTTGAGCTTGAGCTCTCTTGCTATTTTGGGTAATCACCTCTCCGCACACTTATGCTTAATCAGGAGCCGGACCATAGGGAGTTTCATCGACTTTGTCCTGGGCTGCATTAGGAACCCTTCCTTGGCCAAATGAGTACTCTTGATGAGTTTGCCCCCTTCTGTGATCATGTTGTAGGGCTTTTGATTAGACATTGTTGTATGTAATCCATCCCCATGTTAACAGGCATTCCTCCAAGTGACGACAAGATCTGGCCTGCAGTGGATGATGGCTCTCCCTCGGGATCTCCTGGGGACAGGCTGGTGCTTTTAGAACTGCCGTGTGCCTTGATCTTAATTTATCTGTTGTATTCAATATCATTGGAAGCCAGGAAAAGGCCAAATAGCTGACCTCTGTTCCAGGGCTGTGATATTGCACCCACTCCAAGCTTCCTTTGATCCTGTCTTTGGCAAGCCAAGTAGGGGAACTTCTTGGTCCCTGAAGGTTCATCTGACTTTGTCCATTTGTGACATTTAGTCTTCAAATTACAGTTTGATGTGGTGGCAGGTTGGAGAAAAAGAAGGCTTTGACAGTCTACTAGAAAGTAGCTGATCAGATTGAGGGTTTTTCAAGTGTCCACAGGAAGATTAGTATTCCCCCCAGTCATCACCTGGCTGTCATGTGACACGAGGGATAGGACACTAGGCTTTGTTTGGGCTTCCTGGTTTGAGACTTGGAAAGGTAGGCAAAGCCATTATAGACAGCCCACAGTCTATAGGTGGGCTGTCTATAGTCTATATTATAGAAGCCCACAGGACTACTCCCACTCCAAATATAGACCATTCCTTGGCCTTTTTAGAGCGTTTACTTAGAGTGAATCCAAATTTGCTGAAATAATGTCTACCTTTGTAGGGGGCAGGAAAATAGACCCAATTTTTATTGAAAAAATTTCATGGAGAGAATTGTTGACTTACTTGAGCATGAAGGTCAATAAACTGGAAAGAAAAAAAAGAAAGAAAAACTTGAAACAGCCTTGTGTGTACGGTATTAGTGCTGAGTTAGGAAGACACGAGTTTCCGACAATTCCCATATGTGTAACTTCATACATATTATGGGCACACGGCTTTGCTCATGCATTGTCTGTTACCATCTGAAGTCTTATTGTGGGAACTGTGAAATAATGAAACTGCATTTTAAAATGTGTTTTATAATTAGAAGCAGTGGCCTTGATGAATTTTGTCACAGAAATCAAGTGTTCAGGAGAACACTCTCAGTCTTAAAGAGAACAGGCCGGAAACCAGTCACTAGCTATGTGGAAAGATGTCAGAACTGGGTCTATATACTTTAAAAAAAAATTTTTTTTTATTTGTCAGAGAGAGAGAGAGAGCGAGCACAGGCAGAGTGGTAGGCAGAGGCAGAGGGAGAAGCAGGCTCCCTGCCGAGCAAGGAGCCCGATGTGGGACTCGATCCCAGGACGCTGGAATCATGACCTGAGCCGAAGGCAGCCGCTTAACCAACTGAGCCACCTAGGCATCCCTGGGTCTATATACTTTAAAAACAACAATGCCTCCCTTTCTCCCAGCCTCCTTTTGGGGCTGCTTTCTCTGTTTCTCTGCTGTTCTAAGATGCTTGAGCTGAGGGTGGATGGAAATGGCTGGGGAATATACCATTCCTTAAAGTGCTCAGAGTCTTTTCCTGGTGGTGTCCTGTGCTTGGTGTTCTGAAACAAAGAATTTCAAGTAAAAGAAGTCCTTGATTTCTGTTTTTTTTGTTTGTTTGTTTTTGTTTTTGTTTTTGTTTTTTTTGTGGACTCTAGGGCAAGAAAAAAGTCTTTGTCAGCCTTCTCAGAGCCAAATAGTAACTGTGATTCTGTCTATGGAGCCTCCTGTGGCTAGCCCAGCTGGGAAGGCCAGCCATTCCTCACGTGGGCACCCAGGGTGGACATTTGTAGGTGTTCAGGGCTCTGTTAGGCCAGGTGGCCAGGGAGGCAGAGGGGTTCAACACCTGGAACCGCTGGTTGGCTCCAGGATTGTAACAAGGCTTGTAAAAAGGGAGTGCTGAACAAGGTTGTCTCTTCGTAAGGGCCCATCTGAGACCTGAGAGTCTTGGTTTCAGCCTGAAGACCTGGTTAGTTTTAAGCACAGAGAAACTGTGCTCCTTGTAGTACACTTACATCATCTGAAGGCACTGCTAGAGAGTCCCATTCAGATTTCTGACACTGCTGGGGATGTGGCCCTCTCCCATGTGTAGCAGGGATGGCACAGAAGAGAGAACCCTATAGGGGCTCTAGGTCTGGTGAAGCAGCAAGGCCCACATAGGGATAGGAAGCATTGGCATCAAGCTGGTAAACTTTGGAGTGTGTGGTGGAAACTGGTAGGGATGGGAGCAGGAAGCCGTTTTGGTCTAGGCCAATGGTGACCTTCAGGCTCCCTGCTGGGATCAGGAACAATGGGGTGTTGCAACCAAGGCCGTGAGGCGGAGCAGAGAATTGTACCTGCGTGGTCATAGGTGAACTTTAATGACCACCACGGAGGGCTCAAAGGCCATGTGGGGACCCTGCCAGCCAAAGTGGGAGGACCAGGCCTGGGATTTCACAGATCTCCCGCACCAGGTTCGGAGCCAATGATTGGTATTATTGTTACTCAAGACCTCCCTGATTCTTATTCTGAGGGACTGAATGTGAGCACTGTGTGGGACTCTACTAAAGTCAGTGTTAGGGCTCTACGAAGAATGTAGAACACCAAGTCAGGCGGGGACAATATCACCTACCGTGGAGACATAAACTCCCTCCCCATGCTTTTGTTATCCTCTGACAGCTGGAATTTGGACATTTCTAGCCTTTGAGCAAGGAGATTCATTTCTATACTGTCAATGAAACTTATTCCAAATTAGTCTTCTATGACATTAGGGATGTAGTTTTTTTTTTTTTCTCTCCTGGTCATTTTCTTTCTGGAATATTCCACCCTTATTGTACATAGCTAGATGACATCTGAACGGTGTAATGATTTTATCTGTTCTTAAAAATTTACATTTGTTGTAGTGTGAACACGGCTCATGGGTGCTACTTTTTTGGGTGCCATAAATGCTAGCACTCATTCAGAGTGCCCTTGTGACATGCTGGACTTTCCTGTTTGACTGCCTTGTTTGGCAGAGACCCAAGGTCACATGTGCTGAGGCTGAGAGTGACCTTCCTGGTCTTCCAGTGAGAAACAGGGAGCACACCATGCTTTCATACCAGCAAGCCATGAGAAATTGAGGCTGTTCGTTCTTACTCTTCTTGATAATAGTGAACTCTATGTGGTTTTCTGATTAATGCTTACCTCTCGGAGGATGAAGGGCGAGCTCAGAGTCACCAAGATATGAGTATCAGTCTTTAAAAAAAAACAAAACAGTATAAAAATATTAAAAAACTGAAAATGCCACAGAACAGGAGCAGCAAAAGCACAGCAGAGGTCGGGTAGCTCAGGCCTGTACCACATTAAACAGGCTTCTCTGGGAAGGCCTCTGGCCTGGCGCTCTTCCACTCTTCGTGGAGTTTGCTCTGAGGGACAGTATTGGTGTCTAACGCAGCAGGTGACAGATTCTTCAATGGTCCAACACAGCTCTGGCCTCCTTAAAAATGAGACCGCATCATGTGCATGTAGGCCCCAAGGATACATGCAGAGGGAGGTTCCCTTCTTGCTGGTGGGTCTTTGTTCTGCATTAGACAGCCTCGCCTTGGGTCCATCCTCCTCAGTCCTTCTTTGTTGCCTCCCTGTGGAGAGCAAGTTAGGCGAGGCCTTGTGGGAGGAGGCTGCCCCAGAATCTGTCCTTCACCAGCTGCGTATGCCCCACCCCCAAAGCTGTGTGACTGGTACAGCCCAGTGCTACTTTGTGTTTCTGTCCTGGGAGAGCAGCCCTTAAAAAAAATTTTTTTTTTTTTGAAGTTGTGCCAATTTTCCCTTCGGCCTCCATACCCATTCCTGCCGTTGTGCCATTTGGCCAGAATGTGCCAAATTAAAAGTTAAGAATTTTATTGTGTACTCAAGCTAAGGGATGGTTTTTCAAGCCAGCTATGAGGATGTTATCTCCTATCTGTATATTTTAAACGCAAATGTATTTCAAGAGCCACAGAATGGAATATTGGAAATTAGGACTGTCTTAGAGAATCTGGGCTGGGGGGTTACTGCAACCACAGGGCGTAGAAAAGAAGTTCAAGATCATTTTTGCCTTGAGGTTGTTTGGAGATTTTGTGAAACTCACTGAGAGATACAGAGAGTCCCGAACTGTTTCAGTTTAAAGCACCTGTGACTTCTCCTTCTGTGTGCTCCTAGCGCTCAGGGTCCTGGCAGTCTAGACCACCTTGCCCCATTGAACTAGTGCAGCCGGAGAGGCAGAAAATGTAGCAGCTGCTTCTGTTACCCTCAGCCTCAAAGGCTGAGGCTAAGGACCTCACTGCTAGGTGCCTGCCAAGGCCTTTGGCTTTCTTGAATGACTTGATCACACATTGATGTTTCAAGGCTGGGTGCTCCCCAGCTGGAGCCCTGAAAATGCTTGCATAGCATCCCTAGAGAAGGAAACTAACTTGAAAGAAACTCCCACAAAGTAAATCACCAGGACCGGATGGTTTCCATCCAAGAGCTGGGGAAGGAAATGAAGTGTGAAATAGCACAGATACTGATGAAGACATTAGTTCTCCATTAAAACCACAACTGTGTCAGAGCAGAGGAACTTTGCTAACATGATGACCTTATTGCTAGAGGAGAGAGATTAGTGGCCTATCTGCTTCCTCCAGAAAACCTGGTCTACTTGGAAAGAATGGCACAAAATGTTAACAGTAGCACGATAGCCTTTATTTCCCTAAAGCAGGTAAGAGGGACAGTGTGCTGATTCGTGTGCGAGAGCATTTTAGTAGAAGCCTTGGAATAAATATAATGGTGAGTATGTCACACATAGGCTGCTGTCCACTACTTCTGTGCCCTTGGCATTCATCGCTGATCAATCTGGTGCTCTTCCTTTGAACTTGGATCGGGTCTCACACTCCTCAGTTCTGTGTTCCTGACTGCCACCATCAAGTGACCACAGTTGTTATATGTGTTAAAACCCATTTTCCCTCCTTGCTTAAGGAGATGTATTTTTTTCATGGACCACGTGGTTCATAATTAAATTATAAATAATGACAAGGAGGAAGTCTTTCACAGGTAGTTTAGTTTAAGAACATGACAAGAAACACATCACATGCTTTCTTCTAAAGGCTGAGTTAGCAGAACATCCATCTCCACAAATAGCTTTGTGAGAACTGAATCCAGATGTGTAATCCCAACTCAAATCTCAATAGGGTCTTTCCGGAGGGAAGAGATGTCACTTCCTCTTTGGCAACAAGCAGCAGGCTCCAGAAAGTTCTTTTGAGGAATGAGAATGAATAGCAGCATCCTTCATTAGGCATTTCCTCGCAGAGTTTGTAAACATTGTCGAATCCGGCCACAATAGGGAGTCGTTAGGGCAAAGAAGTGAGGTATGCTTTGAGAGAAGAGCTACACTGAAGTCCAGAGAGAAGAGAGACAGGAATGTTAGACTTTGGAGAAGCTCAGTAACTTTATGGAAAACTTGGACTTTTGCTGGGACTGGCCTTCATTTCACTGTAAGGGAGCAGAAGGCCAGTTCTGCTGCAGATCTGGGAATCCCACGGGCTATCCACAAAACATTTTGTCATTGGAATGAACAAAGCCTCCCGTCACTGATAATGACAAAGTGATTTGGCTATAATAACTGTCTACAGCCTAGTGGTCTCCATATAAAGGGGTCCATGATGGAGCAGATCTCCTGGAGTGTGTAATGTAATCTGATCATTTAAAGAAAACTACCTGTGTGCTGTGTTAGGGGATGGGCTTTTTTTCTTGATCGGTGAAGAGACGCTATATATTTTGATTAACAGAATCAGAATATAGTAGAGTGCACACATAGCATGAAGAGCCCCTAACTACCGTGATTTCTCATTGATAGTTCAAGATCTTGTCATGCCGTGAGGTCATCACAGGGGCGATGGCCAGGTGTTGGAGCTCAGGGACCATAGTGGCGATGATGTGATGGGATCCACTGGACAGCAGACGGGGGCACTAGTCCCCACCCTGCCATTAGGGACCCAGGGACCTTGCTCAGATCTAGCAGAATCATAGGTCATGGGATGAGATGCTGGGGAGGGCATTTTGTCTAGATCTCTGCCTCAAGGAGCTAGGGATTCTCATCAAGTCTGTTTTCAGGAAGTAGTTGCTCAGCAAGAGTAAGTCAAGTGCACAATGTGGGGAGGCATGGGGGAGTGAGAGGAGACAGTTGCAGGCTCCCAGGCAGCAGACCTCACGTCACATTTCGCTTTTGCTTCGGAGCCTCAGTTTCCCATTTTTAATGGCCATGGACACATCACTGAGGGTTTATCATGGTGTTTCAAGCACAGGGAGAATTCTCTGCAGGTTAAATGATGACATGTGGTGCTGATGACCTAGATTTCGAAGGCACATTGTAGTTGATAAAGTGCTTTCATCTGCATGATTTCACCCTGCTGAGGACTCATCAAGTGGGGCAAGCAGTGGGATTCCTTATTCACTTTCTACAGATGCCTCAGCTGACACTCAGTGGGACACAGTGGCTTCCTTAAGGTCATACCAAGGTCAGAACTAGGGCTCCAACTCCCGCCTTCTGGTTCTGAATCCAGGGTTCCCTTTCACCACAGAATGACAGATAATGGAGAGTTTACGCTATTTATCATTCACTTTTGTGACAGTGGAGTCTTCCGCGTCATAGCATGGTAAAAATAGACTCTGAGGGCAAGAAGGTTCAGTAGCAAACAAACTGAGCTCACCAAAATGTTCTCATGGGCAGGCTCAGTTGCCGTGGCCTTTAGGAAAGCCTTGGCAGGCCTGCAGCAGGCAATGTCACCTACTCACTGTGCCCAGCATTCCCTGAGGAGCTGCCTCCTGCAGGGACTGCCCTAGAGGACACAGGATGGGGGTGGGGGGCAGGGTCTGGGAGGAGGGTTTCTTCTAAGGCATGGGAGCCACTGATCTGGAGCCCATCCCTGGTGAGGGATGACTGTGTGTCCCACAGTAGCAAACTTACTGTGGATTTAGCACACAGAAGGAGAAATGGCCTGGTGAGCCTGTGCCTCCTTTGCCAACTGAGGATTTTTTGAGGGGCGGGGGAAGGAGAGCGAGGGGGTCTGAATGAGTCAAAGCAGCAAGGCTGAAGAAAAAGACCCATTTCATTCACTTAAAGATGATTTTTAATTCCTCCTATCTTCCCAAATGATTAAAAAAAGCAGATTTATACATACACATATATGTGGTTGAAAGAAATAAGGAACCATACAGAGAAAGTTTAACACTCACAGGGAAACACAACCACTTTGTTTTTGTGAGGGAGACAGAGAACGTGTCTTTGTGAAGATGTCCCACCGGTATTCTGTGTCATATTTTAAATATTTCTCCTGTTTAAAATATCTGGTGAAGTGGAAATGCTTTACATTACAACAGAAGAACTTAGAAATTAGACATTTTCCCCACTTGCAGAAAGCCGCTCAAACCGGTGGTCCTCACCCTTTTAAAGTCATGGATTGCTTTGAGAATCCCATAAATACCATACATTCTCTTCCCAGAGAAATGCAAGTTCTTACAAATTTAACCTATGACTTTAGGTCATATAAACCCCCAAAGCCCTCCCACTGACATTAGGTTAATAGCCTCTTCATTGAAAAAATCAGAAATTAATATTTTACAAAACAATTTTTCCCTTGTAAAAAGATTCACTGCATGCAATTGAGATGGTTATAATTAGAATGTATGTATACAGCTAGTGTGACACAAAATATTCTGATTTCTGTGAAGTAGCCTATAACATTTGTATTTCCATCTGTAGTCATTGCGTGCTCATATATGCATGTATGTGAAGTGTAGAGCTTACTTAAAAAATATATATACATATATTTATATATATATAATGTATACACACACACACCCCCACACACATATATATATATTTTTAAATAAGCTTTATGCTCAACAAAGGGCTTGAACTCATGACCCTGAGATTAAGAGTCACGTGCTCCACTGACTGAGCCAGCCAGGTGACCTCACATTCACTTGTAATTTTATCTTACTTTTTTATTGGTTCTTTTAAAGATGCTGCATAGTGTGTACTCCATTGTAATTTTTATCTGATAACACATGTGATATTTGGTAGAATAAGGAATTATCCTGCCTTCACTGTTAAATCAGTTTTGATTACACATAGAATATGGTATATAAAGTAATATTTTAATATGTACAACAGCCCACACGCCATCAGTGAGATCTCGTCCTTCAGACTTGTGAATTTTGGGAAAAAATTACTTCCACATGTTCCTAAAACTACTTAAGATTTTTGACTGGTTGGTGGTCTGTTGATCCTAAATATCTGACCTGTCAAAAACTGCCATCTTTAAACTCCAGTGATGCATAGAGGCTCAGAATTAGCCAGGGCTGAATTTATTACAGAACAAAGGGAGGTGGTGATTAACATACCCATCTGAGCAGTAGGGGGGAAAATAATCCTTGAATGGATTAAATGCCATGATCCCAAAACCACATTCTCTGAGTGTTGGGTCCTTGCCCAGAAATGGGGAGAGGCCAAACACTGATGCCTTTTAAATGACAGGGTATCTCCATGGGACTCTGGTCAGTGACACTGGTGCAGAGGGTTGAGGGTCAATGAGGAAAAAGCCTTTCTTTCTCCAGTGCTGTAGCGGAGTTGAGGACTAGACCCACTTCATGTGCAGTAACCCTCAAAACTGTCAGCCAACCCAGTTAGTGTTACTCAATTATCAGTCTGCCTGTCTGGGTGGAGGTTACATTCAAGTGTAATAAAAAAGGGCTTTTGTTTTTTGTTTGTTTGTTTGTTTTAAACCAGTAACTGGGAATAACTTCCAATTTTTTTTTTTTTGACTCCAGTAGGCTACTTTCAAGATGGGCATAGAGGCTGCCAAGAAGATGATGTGAATTGTTATGTACTGTCCCCCAAGAAGTTAAGAGTCCTAGGCAGTCTCTTCCTGTTCATTGGCAACATCTGGTAGATTCTGTGCATCCCCAGGGTATAATTCTAGGGAAATGTATGTTTGTAAGAATAGTCCATGGACAGACCACTAAACCTATTTTCTGATAGATTTTCCCACAATTCTCCCTTTCCTTTAACACATCTTGCAAGCTTTATAAAAAGTGTAGATTTTACAACAGGGTGAAATGGTAGCATTGATGGAGATTGAGTCTCTGAGCAGGCCTCCAGCAGATGGGGACCCTCCTGAGAAGGGAACAGACCATTTGGAAAGTCCTTGTGACCCCCATTCTCTGGAGGGAATCCCAAGCCCAGGTGCTCAGGAAATCTCCTGTCACTCTGAGATGGGCTGGGACATGGTACCATGCCCCAGGCTTCTAAATACAGTTCAGGCTGGGTCATCATGACATGCCGAGCTGGCACCACGATGGGGATTGAGTGGGAACTGTGACAGTGCTTAAATGCCACAGCCCTGGGGCTCCAAGTCTTTCTGGGCTGGGACAGAGAGAGGGAGTGAAGAGCCTTATGGGGAGGAGGGTGAGAGCAGCTTTGGCAAGGAAATCCTGCTACCTCAGTGATAGCACCGCTCCTTTGAGAGCAGCAGAAGCTGCTTTTAGAAGCTCTCCATGTCTGAGTTGCTGACACACTTGGAGGACACTGTCTCTTCAAGAGTCATTCTGATCAAGGTAGGTAGGCCTGGGGAAAAACAGAGGCATGTTGGTGGAAGAAGGAATGGAGTTAAGTGATCTGGGCAGGATTACTCAGGGAGGCAGGAATGGAATTAGGAATAACGTGTTGACATTGGGATTCCCAAGTCAGCCTTCCAAGTCAGCCTTCATGTAGAGGACAGTGTTAGGCGAGTCCTTACCTTGCCCCACCCTCTTCTTTGCCATTACCAAAAATCTGCTCTACGGTGAGCATCCTTTGACAACTCATTCTCTTCTGGGGAGGGCCTTAGAAGGAAGAAAGAAGACCAGAGAAGACAGGAGGGGGGTTTTTCGGGAGGGTTCTGGGACCTTGGGATGTGAGTATGGAATTCCTAGCTTGGTAAGCGTCTCCGGCTGAGGGTCAGTGAATTGTAAATATAAAGACACTGCCACGAACATGATTAACCCAGGATGTGCATTTCACTCTCAGTGCTTGCCTTATGCCCCCAAACTGGATTCTTTTTCCTTGTCAAAGCGTTTGGCTTTAGGATTTCTGAAGGAAGTGTGGCACAGTGGATGGGTTCAGGCTTCAGACCAAGACCAGGGTCCTTTGTTTCTCTCTGGTACTTCTGGGTGGGTGGCACTGGGAAGGTCACCTTGGCTAAGTCTCACTGATAGGGTTATAGTGCACAGCTCTCAGACCTCATTCCCGTGCTCCCTGGGAGATTCCCTTGAGCTCTAGATCTTTCCTGCCTCCTCAGTGTTTTCAGATATTTTCCTTAGCCTGGGCCAGAGGGTGAGTGCTCTTGACAAGGCTGTCGATTTGGAGTCAGGGGGCGCTGCGGCCTCCCAGCTCTTTCACGTGTCCCCCTTTCTCGTGGAACAGTGCCCTTGGACTGCTTCTCCAGCCAAGGTTGACCGAAGTCAAGGTTCGACTTTGCTTCCCCAGCCTCATTTCCTTACTGAAGGTCCAGCATACATCTTTGCCCAGAGATATTCCCTGCTGTCTCTTTTTTTACATTCTAGTCATTTTCGTTCTCAATAGCATGGCAGCCATTGTCTAGCAGGGGAACATCAAGTAGGCAGACCCACACAAAAGGAGGGTTTCTTAGCTGACGTTTTCACTATTTCTTTGCTTTCCTTCCTTCTGCCTTTCCACTGTTTCTTCTAATACCATTCAAATTTGATGGTTTCTGCTCCAGGCCCTGAATTATTTTCTCACCATGGGATCTACATTTTACATTTTCTTTATTAGGATTTAATTTTCTCTATTTGAAAGAACACAAATCTTCTTTCTCTCTCTCAGGTATGGACAGGATCTCTCGGATATTGGGGAAGGATCTAACCCTTGTGGTTACTCCCCTTTCCACATGATGGAAGGAACTAACATTTAATATACTCCTGCTATGTGTGCCAGGGGCTTTACTGAGAGTTATTTGCATCTCTATTTTAGATGAGGAAATTGGCTTAGAAAGGTTAAGTTGATTGCTCAAAGTCATACATCTGGGTCTGTGTGATTCTAGAGGACTGTGCTTTATCCCCTTCCTGGCTGCATCTCTGGAAACCCAGCTTTACTGCAGACAGCACAGACCCTAGCTGAATGGGGGTGTGGAGGGGGCAGGAGTCACTGTGTTCCCAAAAACAGGGGTCACTCTGTTTCTGAAGGAGAGGGCTTGTGTGCCACCTTAATTCTCCCTCAGCATCACTAGCTCTAACACTTGAAGGCCTTACTCTTTTCCTCATTTTTATCTTCATGACCCCTGCCACCTTCTCTTCTTAAGTTGTTGTGGAGGAGAGTTAGTATCTGAGAATTCTCCAGATGCTTGGCTGCAAGTGCTACTCACAGAAGTGACTGAATTCACTGAACTCATTTGAAGCCTATGAGAAACTTCAGCTCAGACCTTGCCAATCAGCTTAACACAACTCACAGTCATGGAAGGAAAAGTAGGTGGGATGCCAATAATTTAGGTTATATGTGGAGGTGACCCCGTTGAGATTTCATTGGGAACATGGCATTCAATGAAGATCCTCATTACCAGAGGTATATTGGTCTCTGGAAGAAGATCAGAAGCATGCAAGGCTCTTCATCTGGCTTCAGTCTACACTTCCCAGCTCTTTGGTCATATCTCTTCTCTTGCTGTGCTAAACATACAGCATTTCATTCACTCATTTACTGAACAAAATCAACATTCTGTTGAGTGCATAGTAGGCACTGTCCCTGGTACTGAGGATATAAGCGGAGTAATGTAGATATGTTCTGAATTACTTGCTGTTCTCTAAACTTTTCTGGTAGACTTTACTGCCATGTCTCTGCCATAAAGTTCCCCTTTTCTGGAAGATCTGTCTGCCCCTTTCCCCCATTTCTGACATTTTATTGCAGACATCTCTTCATTAATCCCAGAAAGACCCCTGGGCTGGAAGAGTCTTCTCATCCCTAAATTTCCATAGCATTTTGTTGATGTTTCTCTTAGATGAATATGAAAATGAGCGTTTATCTATCTATCCCTTTTACTGTTTTACTATTGATAAGGTATTCACATAAACATACATGCATGCTGTGTTAGAGAGTCACACAGTAGGTGTGACTAATGATGCCCTCATTTTACAAATGATAAAACTTAGGCTTCAAGAGGTTAAGTGACTTGGTCAAGATTAGACAGTTGGAAAGGAAGAGGTGAACTTTAGAATTTGGTCTTTTGAATTCCAAATTCCAAACCCCAGCATGTTATGTGCCATGTTGGATTTTGACTATTCTATTTTTATTAGATTATTGACCCCTCCTGTCTCCTAAGTGTTTTTGTAAGTTCCTGAGAACATAGATCATATCTTATTCAGTGTTGTTCCCCTCATAGTACCTTGCACATTGCTAGGTCTAAGTGAGTTAATCAACAATTATTTGCTCAATAAATAAGTGATTTATCAAACAGATGGATGTAGAAGATTATTGGGGGGGTTGTTATGTATTTGCCAGCCACATAGTTCTCTTATAGTCCTTAAACAGGATAGCTCTCTATGTTTAACGTGGTATGTTGGGTTTTAAACTTAGTGTAGCTGGTTGTCTCTTGTGTATAATTTGAAGAGAATTTTGTGTCCCTGGTTATGCTCAAATGTCTATTCTACTTACATGTTTGAGATCTCCATCTCCAAAGGCACTGTCTCTGGAAGTTAAATTACACTTATTGTTGGCTATTTACTTCTTCCCCTTTCGTGTATTAGCATGTATTTGCTTATTGGTGCTCAGTGAGAATATCTTAACAAGGTATAAGGCAAGTTCTTCTAGGGCCTATGGGGAAGGGCTCCTTCTCACTTCATGGAAATGAAAGACCACTATGGCAGACGATTTATGGTGCTACGGCAGTGGTCAGGGTGGTGGTGGGAGGTTAGAAGTAGTTGTGGTTGCAAAGAGCAAACAACCACTGGTTTGGGGATGAACTAATGTGTCGCTTCACCCAGAAAATATGCCAAGAGCCTCAAGGAGGGGCCTGTGTTGACAGCTGCTGGCTCAGAATTGACTGGTAAATCTTGAAGACCACCCAGTTAATTAGGATCAACTTTTGGAGGACCTCTGGTGTAAGAGGTATTTAGATAGAATATTGCCATGTGGCTTGCGACCAATTTTTTATTTTTCTGTTTATGCATTTTCCGTGCTTTCCATCAGGAATATTTTCTGAACCAAAAGTCAATCTCAAAAATTTCAATTTTATAGGAAGAATGAAATAAAATATTTATATTAGGACTGTTCTAGGAAACACAAGACCCATATTTGTCTTTATTTTTTCTTGGTCTTCCTGATTAACTTCATCATTGGCATGTAATCTTATATGTGAATTTCATACTTTATTGTTTATTAATGCTTTCACATACAGTGTGATCCGATGAATTCTCCTCAAATATAGATATCCATTTAGGACTATCAAAAACTCTTGGGCCACGAACTGTGACCTGAGTTAAGCCTAAATAAACCAAATTCTGCATAAGTAGGAACTGACTCAGCTGCCTTTTCTTATATTTCAATGTGGTCGTTACACATTTCTCAAAATCCAAACATTTTCTGAGTACCTTCTAATGTTGTTTTGCTTATGATCTAGGCTAGAGTGAAAGAGTGACTTGACATTGACATTGATCTTCAGTGACCTGTCACCTTTGGATGTTTTACCCTAGGGGGGCTAGGGACAGGAAGTGAAATACAACAAAAGGTGGTTTTTTTGTACTTGTGCTTACTTATTAAATAACATTAAGTCAGTGAAGATATCTCAAATATTCCTGAATACAACTGCCTGGCTACTGAGAGCAAAATTCCTGTCTGACTCTGGCTTGAATTTTCTCCTCTCCCCAAAGAACTGACAATGCTTTAGTTCCCATGGATCTATCTCCTGGCTGAACAATCTGAATGTTAGCTCTGCATTTCCAAGTTCAGTGTGGGAAGCACCCAGCTCTGCAGGACTTGTTCTGAAAATGGGGAAAGAGTGTTTAGTGGAAAGAGCATAAACTCTAGTGTCAGGGGGACTCAAATCCTACTAGTTACATAATGACTAGTTACATAATGTGAGAAAGCTTCTCAGTCTCACCAAGCCCCAGTTTCCTCCTTTACAAAATGGCAACAGTAATGCCTGCTTCATAAAGTTTTCTATGAAAATTGCATGAGATAATGTATATGGAATATCTAGTGTAGTGCTCATAACTTCTCTTCCTTTTTTGCTTCCACTTTCAAAGTATGCTGGAGCATAAGAGGCTGAACCTTTCATGACATTGAGCCTTTGATCAACAAGAAATAGATATAAAAATTACTGCAGCCACTTCTTTGCAAAGCCTCTTTAAAAGGCTGAGTTCTCACGGATGACTTTGGGTCCCTGCCTCTGATTCTGTGTGTCACTGAGAGAGATGCTGGTTGTCAGGTGGAGAGTGCTTTAGGCAGCCGAGATATGTGCTTTTTGTCTCCTTAATTGCCTTATTGGCATGGGAATTGCAAGTTTCGGGTTACCTCCCCCCTTTTCCCAAATAGAACTTGGAGGGCATGGAGAGCTCAGAGACTTCATTCTATCACTAAAGTCATCTAACAGGCTTGTTTGAGTGTTTGCTATCTTCATAATTTTACTTTAATCCAACCTGGGTTATAGTTCACTCCCTTGAAGCTCTGGACAGGGTATCAAATTTGGGCTCAGTCCGTACTCAGGTCTGTGCCAAGTGCTGTGCTTCTGCCATATTTAGAATTACTCTATGAAAAGTTTCATCACTAGATTTTGTTAAGCTACCTGATAAAATTTGACATCCCAGAACCAATTTCGACTGCAGAGATCCTCTAGAAATAGGAGTTTACTTGAGCCTGGTACAGAAAGTGCTGCCTGGGTTATAAGCTTCTGATGTCTGCCCTGGTGTGAATGGGAGCCCTTAGATGGCTGTGGGAGTCTTGGTTTTGGAGACTTCAGGAATTAGGAAATAGACCAAGGGGTGGCTGCCTCACGCATATTAGATAGGAAGTACCACTCAATATAGTCATGTTCCAATTATCAATAGGAAAAAAATGATTGTTTGATTATCATCTGGGTTGTGTCTTTCTCCTTTGTTGCAAACTGTTTTCTTCCTTGGAGTAGCCGAAGTCCAGGCTTATGGAAGTGGCATTGTACATCCAATCTCAGAAAATTCTGCATCTCTTATCTGACTACAGTAGTCTTCTATGACCCATCTCCCACACTGAAACTGGGAATTGTACATCATTCATATAGAAGATGTGACAGTACAAAAAGATATACTGAAATTGTACATCATTCATATAGAAGATGTGACAAAGCATTAAATTCAGCTTGTGGAATTCATAGTTTAGGAGGGAAGTCAGAACTATCATCACCTTCACTTAAAAAAGACTTTGGTATAAAGAAAGCAAAGTCTAAACTCCATATTAAGACACCCAAGTTCCTCCTGGAATATAAACTCCATGTGGCCAGAGATTCCCCCCACCCCGATATCTCAAGGATCTAGAAGAGTGACTGGCACATAGTAAATGTTAAATAAATAGTCATTTAGTTGAGTTTGAGTTGAGTTGACTTCCCACCTTTATCTCTTATCTCACCTCCCCCCTTCCCTTATGTATTTTAAGCTCTGGCCATTTATCAGCCTACTTGTAATTCTCTAATGGCAAGTCCTTACTGATGCTATTCCCACTAACTTAAATTCCATCTGCATAAATTCTTCGTGTGCTCATGTTGAACTTCTATCTCAAGTCCATCCTCAAATTACACCTTGTGAAGTCTT